>VZTH01000346.1:5921-21341 GCA_013397815.1 Aleadryas rufinucha
GGACATAATTCCTGTTGGTCCATTCTGCCTTTCTCTCCCTGGAGCCAGCCCTTCCTCCCTGTCTGACCCCGAGGCTCCGACTGCGGCCGTGGCTCGTCCTCAGGGCTTTCTGAGGGGACAGAGAAGGACAGGGCAGAGCTCTAATTATAAAGCTGTTCCTGCCAGATATTTCATGCTCCTAATTGCTGACACAGGCTGGCCAGGGATGTTTTCCCCTCTCCTTTCCTGTTGAAATAAATAAGTAAAAGCAGGTTAAAGGCTGCTGGTGTTTCGGAGCAAGCTGTGTGACAGATGAGAGGGGCCATGAGTGCTTGGGCCTGATCTTTTTGGAGCTGCAAGCCACAGGGTGAGGGTGGGAGGGATTTTTGGACTGGCAAGGGGGGCACGAGGCAGCTGGAATTGGGAAGGTGGAATTTGACTTCATCTTGCCAGCCCAGGGAGGAGATGAAAGCTACGGATGAGTCAATTACCTGGGCTGCAGGAGAGCACAGGCCGAGCTGGGGAGGAGCATTTGCTGACCTTGCACCCTGTGGAGAGGATGGATATTGAGATGGAAGACAATCTGTCATTGAGGTGGGGGACTTGGGCTCTGGGGAGACCTCAGAGCCCCTTCCAGGGCGCCAGGAGAGCTGGAGAGGGACTGGGGACAAGGGATGGAGGGACAGGACACAGGGAATGGCTTCCCACTGCAAGAGGGGAAATTTAGGATCAAATATATGAAAGAAATCCTTCCCTGGGAGGGTGGGGAGGCCCTGGCACAGGGTGCCCAGAGAAGCTGTGGCTGCCCCTGGATCCCTGGCAGTGTCCCAGGCCAGGTTGGACAGGGCTTGGAGCAGCCTGGGACAGTGGGAGGTGTCCCTGCCTGTGGCAGGAGGTGGGATGGGATTTAAGGTCCCTTCCATCCAAGTCATTCCAGGCTTCCCTGATGGGCTGGGCACACTCCTTATTGCATTATTCAGCAGCATCAAAAGGTAAAAATATCTTTTTATTTGAACATCCCCTCAGCCTTCCTGATGGTTTGGAAAGAGCCCAAAAGATCGGGATCCATGGGGCAGGTGCCTTGAAACAAATGTGAATTTGGGTATGTGCTGAAAGCCTGAGGGTGCCTCGAGCCCAGCTCTGTGGTGGGACATGGCACCAGCAGCTGCCAGGAGCTCTGATTTCCTCTCCTCTTCCTTCCTTCTCCTCCCAACCTGGCTCTGCTGGCTCTCCCCTCAGAGCAGACAATTCTCTCTCATGTTTCTGGCAAGGCTGGGGTGGCTGCTCCTGTGGCTGCAAACACGAGCTGGAAACTTCATTATACGAAGAAAGCCCAGAGTCAGGTGGCAGAAGAGATAATTACCTTTCTAATATAATAATGCCATGGCTGGTGAGCCTTTTATCTCTCTCTCTGTGTTCCTCTCTACAATCACAGGCAGGGATTAAAATTTCCTGGCTTATTGCTCGCCCGTGGCAGCCAGGGCTGTTTGCTCTGTTTGGTTCGAGGGGATTTCAGGTAAAAGGGAGAGAGGACGATTGAGGAAGAGGAAGGAGCAGGGGGAGAAGCCCTTTGTGTTTTTAAGCAGCTGGGAGGGAGATGCAGCAGCCTGTGAGCGGGACTGGGTTCGGAGCAGTCCCATCCTGTGGGAATGGGGCTGTGGAGATGGAGCTCAGTGAAAGAGGAGGAAAACACCAGGCAGAGCTCCCTGTCCCCATCCCAGCCAGGGACAGCACCTGCTTTAGGGAAAAGCCTGGGATTGGGATTGGGTCTTGGCTGGGCTCGGTGGTTCTGTAGAAGGCTCAGGACTTCACTGCATCTCCGCTTCCCAAAGGGAATCTATTCCCCGTGCTGTGGGAAGGGCTGACAGCCCTCTCCCCTTCAGCAGCACCAAAATGTTTTCCATTGCTTTCTTCCCCTTGGAAGCACAAAACTCTATCCTTGGGACCTTCCTGGGGTGCTGTGCCCTCTTTTTCCCCACCCTGGTCTGGGATGTGTGGCAGGGACTGGTGAGAGCCTCCTACTTCCATTTCTTTCTCCCTTGGCTGATCCCTACAAATGCTGGTGCTGTGGGAGCACCACTCTGAGCAGTGAGGTGCTTTTCCTGGCTGTCCCCTCTCCCTGGGAAGGGAAGGGGGTCTGGACAGCTGCTGGAATTCCAGAGCACAGCAAAGGTCAGGGATCTTTTGCAGAACATAAAAGCTGTTAAAATTCTGCTGCCTCATTTGTGTAACGAGGGAGAAACGGGGAGAGAGAGGAAGATGAAGAGAAGGGATAAAAGTCTTCCCTCCTGCAACTGGGACAGGGAAAAGCTGCAAGTTGTACTCGGCTGTGACTCGCAGGGGTTTGATGTAGCTGCGTGTGCAGATTCAGCCTCTCCTTTCTATGCAAAGGAGCCACAGATCCTGCTCCAGGGCACTCATTACTTTAATGAGTTTGGTGCCTTCACTTTTCCTCATTTTGGGTTCATCAGCTTGGTCTTTGGCAGAGGTTGTGCTCAGAATCCGGGAGATGCCGGGGATGGGGAGACCTCGATCCTGGCAGGTCCCTTTGGTGTGATTTCAGCTGGGATCAGGGGATGTGAGGACGAGCTGCTGGCTCAGAGGAGGTGCTGAGGGCTGGGACAGCAGAGCCCAGGATACTCCAGGGTTCGGCATCCCTTGTAGAAGAGGGGACAGGGTGGCATGGGCAGGGTGGGACAGCAATGATGGCACTGACTGGGTGTTCCACTGCCAGGAAACTGCAGCTGAGTTAAAGGAAAGGAGGGAGCTGTGTCCCTCAAAACCTGCTCATTCCATCCAAGCACCTCCAGAGAGCATTTGGGGAACTTCCAGGCTAAAATGCTCTTTTTTTTTTTTAATCTTTCCATGAAGAAAGGCAGGATCTGAGATAAAATCCAAATCCTGATTCTAGCCCAGCCTGTAACTTTTGTCATGTGCAAACCCCAGGTGGCAGCTTTGTCCCTCCAGCTCTTGGCAAAGCCGTGACATTGATGGTGCTTGGCTCCCTCCTTTTCTCCCCCTCCTCAGCCTGACTTCCCTCATTTGCTGGAGCTCTGCATCCTGCACATCCCCAGGAGCTCCAGGAGAAGGATGTGTCTTGCCAAGTCCCTCTGAGGTGGATCCTGCTTGATCCCATAGATTCATCCCCCACCTTCTCTTCGCTCCAACCCCCTTGGAGCCCCTTCCCTCTCTGTGTTTGTGTCTGGCTGAGCTTTCCTTCTGTGCCATGCCAGGCTCTGGGGGAATGTGACAGGGAAAGGGCCGTCATCAATCCATCTCTTTTCCGTGAGCTGCAAGGAGCTGAAGGAGTTCCCTTGCCTGCCAAAAGCCTGATGTGCTGAAGGCTGCTGTGACAAGCAGCACGCTCGGGTAAATATCAAAGTGCCATCAGTCATGGGAGCTGTCACAGCTGAAAGGTGAGTGGGATTCCCTGAGCCAGGAGAAAAGGAGCTGGGAGTGATGGCTGGGGACTCCTCAGGAGGGTCCTGCTGTCCCCACCTCTCCTTGTGGCTCTGAAGGGGAGCTGGAAGCATCAAACTGTCACCATCCCAAATTCTCAGACCCCAAACCCCATCCCAGTGGGAAGGGGTGATGAGCCAACTTAGGGTGACAGTTTTTCCCTCCAGGTTTGAAGGATGGTCACCCAGAAATCCTTGTTTTTCTCTCATGAGAAATACTGAAGGAATAATCCTCATTCTGAAAATTTTTGGTTTAAAAGGTAGAGATTCCCCCTGGGAGGTTTCAGCCTGATTTTAAGTGGAAATGCTGCTTTCAGCCAGCTTTACAATATTGCTGCAGTTAAAAGCAACCAAATAAAAATAAAATCCGACGTCGTATTTGAACTTAAAGCGAAATCAAAATGTTTTGTTATTTCCCACTGGAAAACTGAAATTGATGTTTCCCTGAAAACAAACATTTTTGGTGGGGGGGAAAAAAAAGGCTTTCTGCAGCTTTCTTTGAGTGCTTTTTCTAAGAACAAGCAACGCTTCTTGGTTTGCTGATGTTATTGCCACAGAGATGTCACCTGTCTGAGTGACCTGGAAGGTGTCCCTGCCTTTGGGAAGGGGTTGGAATGAGATGAGCTCTAAGGTCCTTTCCAACCCACACCAATCTATGGAAGAGAGGAAATTTAGATGGGATTTTGGGAAGAAATTCTTGGCTGGGAGGGGCTAGGATGGAATTCCCAGAGAAGCTGTGGCTGCCCCTGGATCCCTGGGAGTGTCCGAGGCCAGGCTGGATGGGGCTTGGAGCACCCTGGGATAGTGGAAGGTGTCCCTGCCTATGGAATGAGATGGATTTTAATGTTCTTTCCAACCCAAACCATTCTAGAATTTGCTGTTTCTCTTTGTATTTTGCCAGGGCAGCTCCTAGTGCTGGCATTGAGGGTGCAGTGTTCTGTCCCTGTTTTGTGCTGTTTCCCCTCACTGAGGTGGCCCTCAGAGCCTGCGACACGATGGCAGCGGCCTCGTGCTGGGCACTGGGTGCTGCAGAAGTGTCCGGCCCGAGCTGTGAGCTGCTCCAGGGAACCTGGGGGAAACAATGGGAGCGGGGACAAAGCAGGACGAGTCGCTGGAGGGAAGGAGTTGAATTTTTTTTAGGACTTGGATGTTTTTAGGTGCTGGTGTCTCCCCAGCCCGCAGCGCTGTGGGTGCCCTCCCTCAGCACCCCAGTCCCCTGCCCTGAGGCTGGATGCAGGAATGATCAAATTGAGCTGTCCCCACTGTGCTGGGGGGAGTTGGACCGGGCTGGTGGCCAGGGGGGACAAAGCCCAGTCCCCCCAGTGCCCCCTCGCAGCCCCCGCGGCCACATCTGGAGCTGCCTCCTGCTGCTGTTGTTTCCAGGGCTACGGGAGGAGGGAAGGGCTCAGGGAAGGCGATGACTCTGCAAATGTCAGAATCGCTTACTCTGGAAACCACAGGGTCCTCCCGCACCTTCCCGGCTCGCAGCTCAGCGCTGTCTAGACGTTGGTCTGCTCCGTGCAAATCCCAATTATCATAATGGCAAGCGGCTGGAAAAGTGCTCCCGGCTCCTTCCCTGCCTGCTGTGGGCGGCTGCAGCCCCTCAGCTGCTCCCATGGGGCTTTTTGTGCTCGGAGGGCAGCGAGTCAGGAGGGTTTGTGGAGAGGGGCCGAGGGGGCAGAGGCTGGAGCTGGGCGCTACCACCCCCCTGAGATACAAACCCAGGCGAACACGAAGCGTCTCCTCCCTAAAAATCCCAGCTTAAGCAGGACCGGTGTGTTTTAGACAGGAAACAGCAGCATGGAGTGGAACAGTGACTTGTCTCGCTGATGATTAAACCCATCAGGTCTCAAACCCCTCCTTGCTGAACCCAGCTCGCACATTTAGGACCCCAGGGGCTGCCAGCACTGCTCTGGGTTTCTTTTTCCCTGCCTGTGCTCTCCTCTGTTGCCTTTAGAGTTAAGCCTGGGCTGATTTAGCTCCTAACACAACACTTAACTCAGCTGCCGAAGAGCTGGGGGGGTTTTCTGGACCATTTCACAGCAATGGGCTGCATCAACAGCGAGCATCTGATGCTGTTGGCCGCCGTCCCAAAGCCCTCGGCGCGATGCTCTCCTGTGCTGCCTCGTCACAGAGCTGCTGTGGGCCACGGGCTGCTCCTCTTCTGCAGCTGGCTAAGAAATCCCCCACGGATCTCTCTCTGTCTCTTTTTCCTGCTCCAGAAATTCAGGTCTGAATTTGTGATATGAGAAGTGGCTGCAGCACATCAGCAGCAGCACACCCGGGGTTATCCTGGCTGGGTGCTCTGTGTTTCAGGTGGCTGCAGGACATGGAAAAACCTCCCTGCCTGGGCTCTGGAACCTTGGAGAACTGCAGCTTCCATCTCTGCTGTTACTGCCCCACGGGACTGCTCTGGAGATTTGGAAAACACAAACATTTGCTGGGAGCTGGGATGGCAGATTTCTGCCCACAGCATGGGGTTTTTTTAAGGGCTGGGATGTACAGCCCAGAAATGTGGAGTTTGTGATGAAAACGCTGCCAGACTTTTATCTGCAGCAGTTCCAGGGTTGGTAACAGCCCAGCGGAGAGCGGCAGCCTCTGTTATCTGAACAGCCAATTAATTTCAGCACATTCCCCTCTCTGGCCATAAAGATGTCACTTCCCTGTGCCAGTGACATCGCTCTGGCCCCTGAGGTCCCACCTGCCCATTGTCTTGTCCCTTTCATTGGCTGGAATGGGAGCCCAGAGAGGTTTGGAGCCTCTTCCCTGGAGGCATCCAAACCCCAATGGGACATGATCCTAGGTGACAGCTCCAGGGGACCTGCTGGGCAGGGAGGTGGGACTGGATTGGGGAATGTTACAGGTTGGAAGGACCTTAAATCCCATCCTATTCCACCCCTGCCATGGGCAGGGACACCTTCCACTGTCCCAGGGTGCTCCAAGCCCTGTCCAACCTGGCCCTGGACAGTTCCAGGGATCCAGAGAAGCCCCAGCTTCTCTGGGCACCCTGTGCCAGGGAACGATTCCTTCCTGATCTCTGCCTAAATTTCCACTCTTTCCCATTTTGTTTGATGACCTCCAGTGGTCCCTTCCACTTTTGAGCCATTTTGTCATTCTGTGATTGCTGCCCAGGGAGTGTCTGTGAGCTCTGCTGGCTTTGGGAAGGGGATTATGGTGCTGTGGTGGGGGGAGAAGGGATGGGTAATGTGGGGAAAGATGGGGTGGAAAGGGAGGAAAGCAGGACTGGCAAACCAATGCCCAGGGGAAGTGTGCTGGACCATGGGTGTGTGCTGTGTTGGTGTTGAGGTGATCCTTGGGGTCATTAAACGTGGCCTTTGGGCACACAGAAGCTGTGCTGGGATATCTGGATTGTGGGCCATGTTCACCTGGGTGCATCGAGTTCTTTAGATTTCCTCAGCTCTGAGTTGTCGTTGTTCCAATTCTCTTTATCCAAAGACTTTTGTGTTTCTGGAATCCTGTGCAAGGTAGCAGAGCACTGCTGCTCTCTCACAGACACTTTGTCATGTCCTAAAGGTTATAAATCCACTCAAACTTCCTCCTCTGGCTGCACATCTGGCAGCCTGGGCCCGTAACTCACAGCTGGATCCCTCTTTTCCCCAGCTTCGCCAGCGGGGAGTGGTGTGGTGGCTGTGGGAGCTCCACTCCTCTCCAACAGGGCAAGAATAAGGGTGAAAAAAGAACAAACTAAAATTGGTTTGAGCTGTTGAGTCGGTCTAGGCTTGGTTTGAGTGGGGATGGGGAGATAATTCACCTCATCACCCATCTGGACAATGTTCCCAGGCTCTTACTGGGGTTGTGCAGGGCCAGGAGTTGGGCTTGGGTGATCCGTGTGCATTCCTTGCAGCTCAGGATATTTTGTAGGATATTCTGATTCTCTGAACTCCCCACCAGATTTGGGTGCTGGGAGCTTTGCAGGCTGTGGTTCTTGCAGCTGAGTGCAGCCAGAAGAGACTTTTTAATGAAAAAGAATTAAATTTTCTGGGAATTCTCCCCTGTGGGGGTGCGAAGGGTCTCATGTGGTGGTGGCAGACCCAGCTCCTGGAGGCAGCACCCACCTGGAACTGCCCTGCACCTTTTCAGCTACAAAACTCAACTTTTATCTATGTGAAACAGGGGAAAAAATGGGATTTATTTGCCACATTCATGAATTACTGCTCCCCAAACACCAGCACAGGCGCTGTCATGGCTAAATTATCCTAAAAAACAGAAGGGGGGGAGTTACAATTTCTGGTTTCTATACTGAAGGAATAAATTCTGACTCTTCCCTGTCCACAGCCCAGCTTGCAACAGGTTTAAAGCACTGTACAGATGGCTATGAAATTATTGCCAACAGCTACTCATTATATTAGATAAGGCCCTGGGTTTATTTAGGAGAAGCAGATGGAGGGAATACACAATATTTTAGATGTCTTGGCAAACTGTGTTTTCCTTAGAACAACATTGCGTGTTTGGTGTGAGAGTTCTGGCCAAAAATAAAACAACAAAATGAAGAAAGAGGAATAATTATATCCCTTGAGGGGACAATAAGGTGTGTATGAAAAAAAGAAATATTATAGTGCAAGTCACATTAGGGTATCTGAGGCCTTGTTTTAATCCTTGTGGCAAGAGAGTTTTGGGTTTTAGTTGAAAATCTGTATTTTTTTTTTTTTGTGGCTTGTGGATAAAGCTTGAAAACCTGGCCCCAGCTGCCTCCAAAAGCTGAGGGATCACAAGGCAAAGAGAGAGTTATAATTTCATTTTTTTTAAGGATCTCATGAGATTTTGTTGGTTTAGGGGCTGCCTACCCATGTGAGCACTGGCACCACGGGGTGTCTGAGCGAGGGGCAGGTGGAAAAATGCTGGGATTTGGGATCTCTGAGGCTGCAGGTTGGGACAGGAGGTGTTTGAGGAATATCAAATCTGTGCCTGCTCAGGGCATTGATTGGGAAAACCTCCCCCAGAGCCCTGTCACCTGGGAGACAAAGGGTCCTGAGACTCAGAGCCAACTCCTTCCAAGGGGAAAATGCTGTTCCCACTTGGAGAGGCACCCGATACCAGGCCCCTGCCACGAGGTCTCCTTTCCCTCCTGACCGATGTGCCCAGCCCTGGCAGATGTTTTTCCTTCCCTTCCCATCCCTCTCCCAGCAGCACCAGGAGCAGGCTGAGCCCTTCCCACCCGTTTTGTTTTGCTTTTCCAACGCTGATGTGATTTGATAGCGCTGACATTTCCCGCCCGGCTCACGAGCAGCTCCTGGGGGCTGGCCAAGTGCAGGGGGTGAGGTGGCTCTGCCTCCAAATAACACAGGCTTCGTCACAGCTCCCGGGGCAGCCTGGCAAGGAGCTGCTCCTCCGTGGGTCCTGGAGGGAAGGAGGTTGGGATGTGTTCTGGTGACTCAGAGCTCTCTCCTCCTGCAGTCTGTGCTGCCCTGTTAGCCCACCTGGCAGGAAAATCCATCCCCCATCCACCCACCAGCTGGCCCGTGCCCTTTGCGCTGTGCTTCCAGCTCGTGGAGAGCCCAGCCCCGCTCCTCCAGCATTCCTGGCACGGCTCTGACGAGCAGGGTTTGGTTTGGGTGACGTTTTTCACTCACACAGGGCTCGGGAGTTTGTATTTTTCGGGAAAATGGCAACGTTAAATCAAGGCGAAACTATTTGCAGGCTTGACAGGAATTGCTTCCACTAAAAAGGAAAACGTATTTAAAGCCGGGAATGCTTCGTTTTAGAACTCGACAAATGAAACAATCCCCAAATGTTGTTCTGTTGCTCTCTCATTTACATCCCCTAAAGTAAAAATACTTGAAACGTTTTGCTGATCCTGAAATTCCCCTTGAAGAATCTTGTCTGCTACTGAGACAAAACCCTTCATATCTTGACTGTGGGCTGGGTGACACCAGAATTCCCCAGGAAATGCTTTCTCCTCCTGGCTCTTGTCCCGGGGAACCTCTGGAATGACATTCCAGGATGCCCATTCCCAGGGACAGAAAGCAGCATCTCTCCTTGGTGCTGTTCATGGGGTGAGGCTCGAGGTGTGACCTACTTTCCGAGCCCTGGTGAAGTGCAGGATGGTTTTAACTCCTCTGCGCTCCCTTTTCCCAGTGTGAGCTCCCTGGAATGTTTTTCCGTGTGCGTCTCCCTGCCAGCTGTCAGTGCTGATGGCAAACGAGCCTCCTCTGCCACTCTGCAGCGGGCATGTCCCTGTCTCTCCTGCTTAGCAGCAACACGGACTTATTTGAGCATCTGCCTCGCAATCAGAACATCTCCCTTCATCCTGGGCACCATCCAAGCCCTGCAAATCCTCATTCGGTGGATGCGAGTGGCCCTCCCTGCCTGGCTGGAGCAGAGGTGTGTCTGTCTCCAGATGCTTCCCTCCCTGTCTTCTCCCTGGAGCCTGGCTCGGGAATTATGCTCACAGAAGTGGGTTGCAGGTGGTTTGGGGAGGGGATTCTGCTCCTGTTTCACTCTGTCTCCTCCCAGGACTTGGGAGCGTGCAAAGAGGAGGAGGAGGAGGAGTTTTGTGTTCACATCTGGGTGCTGCTGGAGGCTGGTGGTGAATTCAGGGCTGGCTACAGGAGGCTCAGAAATGCACCCCTTTGGGGTGAGAGCAGGGAATCACAGAATCCCACAACAGCTGGGCTTGGGAGGGACCTCTGGAGATCATCCAGGCCAACCCCCTGCCGAGGCAGGGTCACCTGGAGCAGGTGACACCGGGATGTGTCCAGGTGGGTTTGGGATGTCTCCAGAGAGGGGGACTCCACAACTCCCTGGGCACCTGTTCCAGGGCTCTGCCACCCTCAGGGAAAGAATTTCTCCCTCATGCTGAGGTGGAGCTCGTTGTGTTTTAGTTTGTGGCCATTGCCCCTGTCCTGTCACTGGCACCACTGAACAGAGTCTGGCCCCATCCTCTGACACCCCCTGGAGATATTTATGTGGATTGATGGGATCCTCCCTGAATCTTCTCTTAGGGATGAGCTGTTTGTGCCTCTGAAGCCCTTTGCTGTCAAGTATTGTTATTTCCTGGGTGTGCTTGATTTTGCCCTCTGTTCCCTTCCCATTAGAGCTGAAGAGAGATTTCTCCCTCACCCCAGCAAGGCTGTTTGGATGGATACAATCCCTTTGGGATCAAACACTGAGCCAGGGGCTGAGCCCGAGGTGTTCCTTTGGGAACAAACACTGAGCCAGTCCATCTGAGCCAGGGGATGAGCCCGAGGTGTTCCTTTGGGAACAAACACTGAGCCAGTCCATCTGAGCCAAGGGATGCCCTGTTGTAAGGAGAGGCTGGGATCTGCCTGTTGTGCTGTCGCTGTGGAAGTCAGGAGCAGGATTAGCTGGAATAGGCAGGGATGTGCTGGGATGCTCAGGCCTGGTGTTGGTGATCCACAGGAGAGGCAGAGCTGCCAAGCTGGGCCCTTCGTGTGGGAGGGACAGGACAGCTGATGGGGAGACACAGAGCACCGCCGGGGCTGTCCCCGCTCCGTAAATTAAACGTGCAATTAGCACCTCATATTGACTTATCAGCCCAGGCCTGGGCTCCACTCCTTTGGGGAGTGCATTTGGGAGTCAAGATAAAGCTCACACAAAGTGGGATCAAACTGAGTGGGAAGGGGCACCTTTCCAACTGCTCCGGTCACTGCGTGTCCCCGCTCCGGGCGGTGGCACCGCCGGGGCTGTCCCCGCTCCGGGCGGTGGCACCGCCGGGGCTGTCCCCGCTCCGGGCGGTGGCACTGCCGGGGCTGTCCCCGCAGGCCTGGCACTGCCAGCTGAGCACAGTGACAGCCACATCCCAGGGCATGGCCACGGGTATGCCTTGGCTGGGTGCCTGTGCTGCCCTCAGTAGGGCGATCAGCCAGGCCACATCCCGCAGTGACACCGGGCACCGTCCCCAGGCTGCGTTCGGGTGGCAGGGAGGTGACAATGGTCATCTGCTGTGCCCTGCAGCTGAGGGGCCTCTGAGCTGACAGAACCTCCTGAAGCACTCCCTGCAGTGCTCAGTGGGTGCAGCTGGGTGGTTTCTCCCTTGGTTATTGGCTCCATCCACTCCAAACCTTCGTGATCTGCTCGGAACCTGCAGGGAAACGGGGCCAGGGGTGCCCTTTGGTGGCACAAAGGGCCAGGGATTGTGGCACCTCCTTCTCCATGGTGCTGCCTGTTTGCTGTTGATGCTCTGGTGGAGCTCAGTGCCGGAATGGTGCAATATTTCTTTTCCCAATGCCTGTGGGCAGCAGAGGAGACGTGGGGAAGGACAGCATGGGTGACAGTGACGGGTAGAGGTGACAGCCTGCAGGTGACCCACAGAGGGGGAACACCTTTAGACTGCTCAGCCAATCTTCATGAAGATATTTATTTTGTTTGTCCCACTGGATTCCATTCCCAGGGTCGCTGGGGCTTGTTAACCATCGGTGCTCAAAGCCAGGTTTGGGAATGGGGGTGATTTACCGGAGTTCTCTCTCCCTCAGAGGTTTTGGGGTTGATGCTGCCAAGGTGTCTGTGTGGGTGGGGTTGAATCTGTGGCAAGAAGTGACAATTGTTATTTCTTTTCATAAACCAGCTGCTGGTTTTATCCCTTTTTTGTGGGAAGCTGTCTGGGGAGTGTTTGGTCTTTCTCCTAATCTTGCTGAGGGGATCAGTTTGGAACTTAGAAATAAATGTTTGGGATAAGGTCTCTGAAAAAATTACTGTTCCCTCCTATTTCTAGGATTAGAATTTATAAAAATTAACAAGGTTACATTAAAATACCCACGATTTATGCCAGTGATTCCTCCTCTGGAAGAACTGCCCTGGCACCAGTGGGGAGATCCCATGGGAAGCATTAATGGCTCTCAGGCAAGGTGGGGCTGACCCTGAGGAGCAGGATTAGCTTTCCCCCACTCCAATCCTCAGGATTCGAAGCTCTGGGGTTAAACCTGAAGGAATTTCAGGGCATTTTCTTTGCTCAGGGCTTCACTGAGGATGTTCATCACCTGTGTCTGGCAGCCTGGGTCTTGCTGAACCAGAACAAATCAATCCTGAGCTCCCAGGCCCTTACAGGAAGGGGTTGCTAATTATTTATGTTATCAGAACGTTCGGGGGAGGAACTTTCCCTTCGTTCTTTGCTTTCTTTTATCCCCAGAGGAACAAGCTGCTTTTATAATTTATTCCAGGCTTTGCTGGAATAGAAGTTATCAAGCATTTATCCCACAGCTGGGCTGTCTCTGGGAAGAGCTGTCAGTCAGGGCTGGTTAGTGGAGGAGAGAGAGAGAAAAGCAGCATTTAACCAAGGGATGGTGAAATTGGGGAATGAGTGCCACAGTCCTGAGCCCCAGGGAGGGCAGGATGGGTGCCCAGGTCCTCCCCAGCAGCATAAAACCAAGAAAGATTTGGTGTTTGGCCATCAGGAAAAAGATAACTTCCATGGAGGAGTTGATTTTGTTGCGCTCAAACCCTTGGAAGTGGCAACATCCCAAACACATCCAATCTCTGTGTTTCTGCACAACCCACTGAGGCACAAAAATGGCTGCAGATCAAGGCATTTATCACCTAAAATCTGATTTTTTTTCTTTACTTTTTGCCTTTCCCAGCCGATTTCCTCTTCTGGCACTGGCTCACCCACCACCTCTGCTTTGTTCTTAGCTGCTGGCTGAGCCAGGGATGCTCCAGCAGGATTTTGGGATGTGCCTGTCAGCTGGCTCCTTTGATCTCTGCATTTCTCTTATTTTAAAGGATCATTTCCCACTCGTCCTGACCTAACTCACAGTGGCTTTTATGAGCTTCCAGAGGGGAAAAAGTAAAACAAAGGTGGTGCTTTGGCAAACGCCCCAGATGATGTTAATTAAGGTCTCCCCCTCACTGGGATGTTTTTCCAGCTTAGGGCGCTGGAATCCTGTACATGTATTTTGGTTCTGTAGGGGGGAAAGGCCCCATCCCCACCCTGGCACAGCTTCTGAGCTGCTTCCTTGTGCTCCAGCTGCTGCCCCTGGGTCCTTGCTGACATCCTGAGGCTTCCCAGGATGGATGCTGACACCACAGCGCTCTTTGAAAGCCTTAGGGCCCCCCGTGCCCCGGTTCCACGGCTGGCACAGCCTGGCTGGGGCTGCAGAGCCGTGGGGGTGGGCACGGAGAGCCAGGGGGCTGCGGGATCCAGCCCCTCCCGCTTCGTCTGCAGCAGGAAAAGTGCTGGATGCCCAGCCTGGGCGTTCTCAGCCTCTGCCTCGTTGGTCTGCAAGGTTCAGGTGGGGTGCTCAGCCCCAGAGCTGCCTCTCAGCCCCTCAGTCTCTGCTGGAGAGAGTCCAGAGGATCCCACGGAGCTGCTCCAGGGCTGGAGCCAGGCTGGGAGAGCTGGGGGTGCTCACCTGGAGAGGAGAAGGCTCCAGGGAGAGCTCAGAGCCTCTTCCAGGGGCTCCAGGAGAGCTGGAGAGGGACTGGGGACAAGGCATGGAGGGACAGGACACAGGGAATGGCTTCCCAGTGCCAGAGGGAAGGGATGGATGGGATATTGGGGAGGAATTGTTCTCTGGGAGGGTGGGGAGGGGCTGGCACAGGGTGCCCAGAGAAACCCAAACCATTCTGGGATTTTTTTTTCCCCAGGTTTGTTCAGCCTGTAGATGTTTTTCGCCTCTCCAGACAACATCTGGGCTGTTTTGTTTTCCAGGAGTGGTGGATTCATGGGCAGAGGGAGCAGGGGCAGCTCAGCCCTGCTGGGGGGTCTGTGGGATTTGGCTGGGATGGGATGGAATCCACGGAGCAGCCAGGGAGGTGGTGGCTGCAGGGTGTCCTGTGCAGGTTAACTTGAGGGTGACAGTGAAAACCATGTGGGAATTCATGACCTGAATGGCCAAACCCAGGAGTTTTCCTGGGAAAGGGGGGTTTGTGTGTGTTGCCAGAGTTGGAACAGGCTGGATTTAATATCAAGCCTGTCAGGAAGAAAACTCTGGAATGATGATTTCAACCCATTGGAGCATTTACTGGCACCCATTCCCTCCCATTTGCTCTTTGAATTTAAAACCAAAATAAGGCTGTGAAGGACCCTTTCCCTCAGCTTGTCCCAAGCCTGCTGACAGCACAAATCCATCCTGGCTCCCTGGAGGCTGACTGTGCTGTTGGGAACAACCTCCAAGGTGGATGTTTAGGATTCTCCCAGTCTGTGTTACTCCCACCCTGCACAGGTCTGTCAGTGAGCAATTAAGCCGTGAGGATGGAGGGGAGGGGGCAGAGGATGAAATGGTTGGCTCGGGTGCAGAAGATGAAATTAGAAGTCTCTGCACGTGCTGGTCCTTGGTTTAAAGCGTCTCCTGTTGCTCGTGCTCAAACTGCATCCGTGGAGCTGATGTCATGGGAATTTTAAGGTCGTGAAAATGTGGGAACAGGTGTCCCATAGAATAAATACTCAGCTCCTCAGGTGCTGGCTTGCTTCTGCCTCCTGCCATCCAACATCCCAGCGGGTTTTTTTCCTGATCTCCAGCACCTCCTGCTGATGGAGTCTGGCCCTTTCCGCCCAGCAATGCTGAGCCTGCTCTTCCCTAGGCCAGGCTTGGCAGCGGGGCTAAGTCAGTCAGTAAGTCAAGGACAGGGATTTATCCTGGGAGTGCTCCCTGCGCTGCCAGGGCCTCCTCTGCTGGGTTTGCAGGCACCCTGCATGGGTCAGAGTGCAATTATACAGCTGGTTCTGGGAAATTCTGCTTTTCCTTGGGTTTGTTTTCATGGTGGCTGATGGCTGCTGGGTGCTCAGCAGCCTGGTGCCAGGAAACTGAGGGAAGAGGGCTCCTGTTAGCAAAAAACTGGGGGAAGAGGGCTCCTGTTAGCAAAAAACGGAGGGAAAAGGGCTCCTATTATTAAAAAACTGATGGAAAAGGGCTCCTATTATTACGAAACGGAGGGAAAAAGGCTNAAGGTGTCAAAAAACTGAGGGAAAAGGGCTCCTATTATTAAGAAACGGAGGGAAAAGGGCTTCTGTTATCAGGAAACTGAGCAAAAATGGCTCGTGTTATCAAAAAACTGAGCAAAAAGGGCT
>VZTH01000348.1:3402-92653 GCA_013397815.1 Aleadryas rufinucha
AGATGGAAAAATTATATTTTAAATTTTTTTTTTAATTGTCTTTCTGGAGACTAAGAAGTTTGTCAGGATGCACTTCTTGAAAGTTAGTGGTTTGCTTTGGAGGTGTATACCTTAAAATAAATTCCCATCCTGCTCGTAATTACTTTTATTCAGCTATTTTTACTAGCATGCATTTTGTTTAGGGCCATTTCTCGCTCTAATGAAATGAACCAGTATGAATAGAAATGGGTAATTTTGGAAGGAACTTCCTCATCTATTTTTGTGCAATAGGTTCAATACTAATAAAGCATAACAAGAACAGACTTTAATGAATGACAGAATCATAGAGTGGTTTGGGTTGGAAGGGACTTAAAGATCTAGTTCCAACCCCTGCTGCCATGGACAGGGATGCCACCCACTAGATCAGGTTCCTGAGAGCCCCATCCCACCTTGCCTTGAACACTTCCAGGAATGGGGCATCCACGGGTTAATGAAGACATGTGATGCAACAACACATGCAACAATATATTAATGTTTTTTCTTACACACCTGCTTCCACCTTACTTGTCCTGTGATTTATTCAGTCTTGTTTTCACTTGCTTTGCCAAACATTCAGCAGTGTATGTAGCACTTTGTTTTGAACTTCAGTTGTCCAAAGGCTACAGTTCGGATTTTGAATCTCTAAGAGGAAATAAGTGAGAGTTTGTAAGACTTGAGAGTCCTTCATAATATAGCTCTTCTTCCAAAGTCTTTTGCATGCCAGTTGAATATTCTGGAGTTTCTCTCTGTTTCTTAATCACACACCTTCCCTAAATCTACATGTTGTACATGCCAAATGCTGCACTGATGGTAATAAGAACTGTGCTTACTTGAGAACACACATTTAGCTCTTTTGGCCAAAGCCCCAGTACTTGCCTATTAAAGCTTTCTCAGGTTTTTAGACCCTCAGGGACAGATTTTATAGATGTTTAGTTTATGTAGACCTCTGAAGATCCCATTCAGTGCTTTTGATTACATAAATGCTTCTAAGAACTGGGCTGACTGAGCCAGCCAATGTCAAAGGGACCTTTTCCATGTACATTCAGCCCCACTGAACTCAGACCTGCAAGTTTTCATGGTGGCATGCAGAGTGGCCTGGGTGGGCTCAGTGCCTCACATCTCTGGATGTCCCATTCTCCACCTTCTCCATCAAGAGAACAGTAGATCAGGCTGCTTGTCCTGTGGGATTGCCACCAACCCCTCACCTGCATGTGGGTAAGCATCATGAGGCATTGATCTCTGCATACTTTCAGGGAACTCATCTCAGTAATCTTGAAATGTAACCTGTTTTAAACCTTGGTTTAATTTTCATTTTAATCTCAATTGATCAATTATATTATGTTAGAGGCACATAGCTAGATATGTTTCTAGGGATAAAAGGAAACTCGGCACATAGTTGAGTGAAGCGTTTCTAATCTTTTTGTCCTCTGGCTGTCAGCTACAGGATGTTACTCTGTATTTCTGACTGGCTTACATTTGAATGTAAATCCTTGCTAGCTCATTTCTAGGGCACCTTTTATATCACTGTTTTTTCTACATCATGTCAAAGTCAGGTCTAGGAACTTCTCTTAGGGACTCAGTTGCATATGGTCTGTTGTGCACAGTTGGATACAAGCCTGTTCATGGAATAATCTGCTATCTTTAAGTTTCTTGTATTTTTTTTCAAGTTTATGTGCCAAGAACAACTCTTTTCTCTGAGACTGGAGGGGTTTTTTTAAAAGATTTTAAAAAGCAGCTGCAGGATAGAACCTCAGAGTAATGCCAATAGTTCAATGATAACAATAATTGTTGATACTTCAAAAAGCACACTGTAAAGACAGTTCAGAATGTTTATCTTGCTGAGAATTAAGTCCTTTGAGAATCATTTAACATCCAAAACCATCTCTGTGCTAAAAAAAAGGAAAAACCTAAACCCATAAATTCTAGTAAAGGAAGTGGAATTTCATCCTCACAAAGAAATGCTGAGTTTCTACAGTTTTTCTAATTTCTGTAGAAAATTTTTCTCCATTTTTCATAAGTAATTAATAGTGTTGTTTCACTGGCACTATTTACGCAAGTAATGCGTGTTTTCAATATTGCTGTAGTAGCACTGTTCCAATTTTCAATTGGTTTAGAAAAGCCCTGAAATGAAAAGAAATCCTACAAATAAACATTACAAATCAAATCTGGCACAGTAAAGTCTTTCGTCCACAGAAGCTGCTTGCATTTGCTTGTGAGGAATAGCATGGAATAGTTAAGTTGTTTGGGCTGGAACTGAAGATTGGTTTCTCTCTAAGAAGATGGGAGAATTTGGTCTTCATAATTTTTGTGCAAGTCAGTGTTAATATTCCTATTTTCAGTAAACCATGTGCAGACTTTCTCTTAATATAATTTCTAGGAAAATAAAAAGCCAGGGAAAGCATCTTGCCTTCAGGCTGTGTGTGCTTGATTCTTCTCACTGTAATTCTAAAGTTAGAGAGGGTACACACACTTTTTTGTAAACTCAGGAAATTCTATATTTTAAAAATTTTCCAAACATAGGGTGTGATTTCTCCATTAAAGAATGATTGTGAACTGCAAGCTGAGACAAATCCTAGGGTCTTTGATATAATGCAATTTTAGTCTCAGGTCAACATGAGAAATGGTGTGAAGGCAGATGCAATTTTGGAACAAATTTTAATAAACAACACAAAATAACTAATCCATGATAGATAAGCTCCCTGGTAACTTCAGTAAAATATAGACTGTTTTTTTTCAAGTGCTCAAGACCTTAAAATCTTATTGTTGATATACTTTTCAGGAATGCTTTCTCAGAAGACGTGTTCTTTCTTTAAAAATGTCTTTGCTGAATACATAGATAGTAAAATATGAGAGATGACCAAGACTGACTTGAGGCTACAGCAAAACTCCCTGCTACGTTTTACTAATCCTGATGCACAGGCATCTTCTCTCAAGTACTCCTCTGTGTTGTAGCACTGGTTGCATGGTATGGCAGTAAACATTGTTGTGCCCATCACATTTATGCTGATGTTGCCTTTGACACTCATATTGACAAAGCTCGTGGAGGTGCCGTGAATCTCAGGTCTTCTCCCTCGCACTGCTTCAGCAGAGCTGTTTAACTATTAAGGTGTTGACTAGATGCAGAGTTCCCTGTCACTATCATTTTTACCTCTTCCCAGAGCAAGTTTTAAACTAGAGGCTCTGCATCGAGTACTGGTGTACCTGAGAGTCCCTGCTTGGCTATTACAAGACCCATTTCTGGCAAAAGCAACACCAGGGACATTTTTTTTTCTCTGGAAAGTCATGTTGTTGTTGTCACCTCAGTCCCTTGCCCAGCTTGCTCTGAGTGATGATGCCAGCTCTGTATAAGACACAGGTTGGAGTCATTAGAAGCAGAGGCAAGAATTTCTAGCACTTATAAGAGATATTAGATTGAGAAAAATGGAACAAGAGGTCATATTCTTGGGTTTTTATGTTTTGGTAGACAAAATGTGAACTCAGAGCAAGAGAATCTGGATTACTAAAGGGATTGAAGTACTGGTGACTGAGCTAAAAAATGTTATCAAAAACAATGATAAAAGAATTATGTGAGTGCAGAGGCATATTTGAAGCAGTTTGGGCTTTTCAAAAATCAGAAATCAAAATTACAGAATCACAGAATCAGTTTGAAAAAGACCTCCGATATCAAAAAGTACAATCTTTGACTGAACACCACCCTGTCAACTAGACCATGGCAGTAAGTGCCACATGCAATCTTTTCTTAAACACCTCCAGGGATGGTGGCTCCATCATCTCCCTGGGCAACCTATTCCAATGTTTAGACCCCATTTCTGTGAAGAAATTCTTAATGTCCAACCTGAACACCTTGAGGCTATGTCCTCTTACTCTTTTGCTAGTTGTCTGGAAGAAGAGACCAAACCCACCTGGCTACACAGACAGTTGTAGAGTTGTAGTGATAAGGTCTCCCCTGAGCCTCCTTTTCTCCAAGTTAAACAGCCCCAGCTCCCTCAGCCATTCCTCATTACACCTGTGCTCCACACCCTTCCCCAGCTCTGTTGCCCTTTTCTGGACATGCTCCAGCACCTCAGTGTCTTTCTTGTAGTGAGGGGCCCAAAACTGGACACAGCACTTGAGGCGCAGCCTCACCAGTGCCAAGTAAAGAGGGACAATCACTGCCCTGGTCCTGCTGGCCACACTATTGCTGATACAGGCCAGGATGCCATTGGCCTTCTTGGCCACCTGGGCACATGCTGGCTCATGGTCAGCTAGGTGCTGACCAGCAGCCTCAGATCCTTTTCCACTGGGCAGCTTTCCAGCCACTCTGCCCCCAGCCTGTAGCACTGCATGGGGTTGTTGTGGCCAAAGTGCAGGACCCAGCACTTGGTCTAGCTGAACCTCATACAATTGGCCTCAGCCCATCTATCTAGCCTCTCCAAAATTCATCCATCCAGGGAAGTAGCTGCAGTGACATTATTCCTTGGGCAAGTCTAATGTCACAGAAAAGACATTTTGGACCTTGTTCAATGGCCACTGCACTCAGTGGAGTCTTCTAAGCAAATTTGATGGTGGATAGCTTGGCTGCACCACAACAACTATTTCTTTCTGTGCAACAGTGGTCCTACCTGTATTCAACGAATGAGGAACAGTGCAACAGTAAAAATGTTAGAGGTGGAAACATTAATTTTGCCTTTGCTGTTGAAAGACACTTTATGAAAAGGATGGGTTTTGTTTTAAGATGTGGAAAAGTTCCCTGTCAGACCCATTATAACCTCAGTGGAAGGTAGAGCCAAATTCACACAAATCACAATTATACAGTTTTCCAAGTGCTGGAAAGCCAGGATGGATTTTGTACTGATCATTCTTGCTACAACACCTCATTGCTGCTAGTGGAAAAAGCCATGAGTACAACTGAAAATGTTTGCTCTTGCCACACTTCTCTCTGCTCACTAATCTAGGGGCACATAATGGTCATTGGACAGTTCATCTAACAGTGTGTAAGTCCACAGAACTGGTAATCCTAAAACTTGCTTTCATTTATCAGTCTGAAGGAACACAGTTTTTTTAAGCTAGGGCACAGAGTCCATGTTGTCTCTCAGGTCCTTGTTGCAGATCACAGTGAGAACTGTCTTTGTTAAAAAAATGAGTTATGTTTCATTGAGGCTTGAGAGAACGTTTCAGGAGTGTGCTTGCTAAACACTGAATTGAACAAGCAGGATTTCTGTCTTCCATGTTTACACTATTTAAACACTATCACTTATGTTTACACTATTAGGTGCTTTCAAAATCCTAAAATCTTTTCTCGTTCAGCTGTACACCGCTCAGTTGTAAGTAGTGTAGAGTGTTGATATTTTACAGGATTATGTTAGTTAGATTATGTTACAGAGCTTCTGTGAAGAGCCTGGCAGAACATGTCCTTCTTTACGGGATGCGTAAGGAAGACAGAGGGTAAAAAATATGAAGCATAGCACTGCCAAGTGCTTTGACTTTTCTGGAGCTAGAGGTACTCAAGCAACTTTGCAGATACTTTCGTGAATTGGAGAAAGGTCTGTCTTAGGTTACAATGTAAGATGTATTCTACCACCATTTGGTAAAACCAGGTGGGGCAGTGTTCTTTATCTCTTCCATGACACATCCCTGATAACTCTGTCTGGAGAGATATTTTTCTGTTAATGGGCTATCAAGCCTCACTGCATGACTCATAAAATTATAGCATCTCATTGTGAAATGCTCCACCCAGAAGGAGGAACCAAGCATTCCTACCTGGATATAATTTGAGGTTTGGAACACCCCACACAGCCCTTATCTACTGAATTCCCAGAGGACAAGAGCTACTTAACCACCACTGGACCTCCAGAGGAAGACCAGACCCTTCTACAGGATCACCTCTTCAACAGAACTGTATCTATCACCTCAAGAGGACTGCAGCCACCATTTAATCAGACTGCTACCACCAACCTGACTGACAGGGTGTCACTGATCTATTTGGTTGTATCCTGACTCTGTCAGTGGTTTTGTACTATTGCATTTATTTTTAATTTTCCTATTAAATTGTGGTTCTGATTTTGAGTCTCTCACTGGTTTGCTTTCAAACTAGTACAGGTCACTTCCCCTTCTGACATGTTCCTTGGAAGGAAGAACCTTCCTAGCGAGAAGAAGGAGTCCTGTGCATTCCTGTGCCATTCTCCGATGATCCTACACCCTGCAAATGAGAACAACCAAATCAGGCCTATATTCCTGAGGACTGAAGCTCAGGACAGGGAAGCACCAGCACAGGGGCTGGCTTGGTTGGGGATTCATGATAAGGAATTAACATGTCTGAAGAATTATCAAAATACTCACAATGAGCTGGGGAAAAAGGAGTGAGAAATAGGTCAGTCTCAGGTTCTTAGGTGACAAGATCTTGCTCAGATTGACCAGGTTTCCTGCACCATCTGTTCTGCTCCCTTTTCACCTGCTTCTCCTGGTGCTTTTTTGGTCTCTCTGTGACCCTTCAGCCACACTGTGCAAGAGCAGGGCTCACGTAGCTCCTGTTAAGTAGGTGCTGGGGAAGAAGATTACAAAAACAGAAGCAATGGTGCCTGTAACATTACATTCAGATTAAGGATTGAGCCCCCAAACTGTTCCTTAGTCAATTCTGCTGTCAATGGGTGAATCATTTTACTTTGTGAATGAGGCAGGCCCTTGGGAGGCTCTTAATCCTGTGATAGTCTTCCACATGCAAAGGTGAGGAAACCCACAAATGCTGTCCCAGCCAGCTGAAGGAGTTTCACCAGCAAACAGGTTTTGCTCCTTTGCTCTGGCTTTCCATGATGATAGCTGCAGCTGAAGGCGTGCCACACTTAGCAAGGAAAGCATCCTGAAGACTAACCATCAACTTAGAAGGAGCTGCAGCCTTGTGGAACAAATGTGTCAGACAACCAGGACATTTTTTTGAATGAAGTACAGCATTACTTGCCCAGAAACAAATGTATTGTTTTTCCTTTCTACTACCCTCTGAGCCGCTCTCTCAGGAAAGCATTCTTGGTGCTGCTTGTTACTGATAGGAATTGTAATTGTGGTTCATTGAGAGTCAAGCCTACTTATTCAGCAGCACAGCTCCTACTGACTTCAGAAAGCCCAAAATATAAGCACAAAATCTCTGAGACACACAAGAGGGAAGGCACTTGCTACACACAAATGACTGAATTTATGAAAAAATTTGGGATCCTAGAATTGTGGAGGTGGAAAATTAGCATGAAGGTTTTGTCTTGTTCCTACTGTGTATCCCTATTTATTTCTAAATAATTTCTTATAGAACTAAAATCACAAATAGCATAAGCTTGCCTAAGTTGGAAATGTGATTTTGTTGTGGTGAGAGGTTCTTTTTCCCTTGAAGACACCATCCAGAGACTGTATGAAAGTGTTAAAGAACAGTGACAAATGAGCATAACTGGAATAATTACTCACTAGCTTAAGGATACATGACAGTGCCAAACTACCTCACAGGCTTGCAGAACTTGCCAGGATTTGTGAGCCTTTCCTCTGTAATGTATACCTTTTTGTTTCCTGGAGAGACGCTCAATTAAAAACAGGTCTTCCTAAGTAAAAGGAACCATATACAGTTTGTATCAGAAGTAGCAGACAACCCTTTTCCCCCCGGTGAACTGGGTAAACTAGTTGCTTCATATCTTGTTTATAAGACGGCATTGTTTTCTACATGCTTGCTTTCTCTCTCTCTGCTTCTTCTTGCTTCATAGTTGTTATTTCATCCAGAAAGTAAATTGAATAATATTTGAGTTGACATGGAAGTTTTGTACTCCAGATGTCAAAAATCAGAGAAAATGCACTCACCTATGCCCATTCCTTACAGTTTGCTGGTCTATTTTGGTTGTCCATCCTGGTCCTTTGTCATCTTGATACCTCCTTAGCAATATCAGTGAAGAAATAAAAACACTGGGGCAAAGAGGCTGATCTTCAACTCCACTGTTAGCAGGAGTCCCCTCATAGGAGACAGCAGAGAAGGTGATTAGCAGTGGTGTGATTTTGGGTGCTCTGTTGTATGGCTGGGGCCCCCAGCACTTGGAGGTGCTATCTGGGCACGGCTGCAGCTACTGCTGAGTTTACTTCAGCATCTTACTTTGTGAATGAGCAATATGTATTGATTGATGGCTAGCAGGGCCTGTGGGACTGCAGCAGGACCTTGTGGGGACTTCAGTACTGCTCTGTCTTTGTGGGTGAATTTGGATTTCTGCTGTTATTGACTTCAGTCATTTATCAATTCAAAACATTTGGCTTAAGAAATGTTATTAATGAGAGAAGCCCTAATATTGTCCATTAGCTAAAATACTGAATGAGATAGATACGTACACCGTGGTGGCCAAACCTTTAATACACAGTGCTTTTAAGTATGGAAATATAGGTCTTTCAAAAAAATTAAGCAATGCTTCCCCTTCAGATGGTGATGGAGTAATAGCCTGGTAGGTTTGGACAGGGTGGAGAGACTGAAAACAGAGAGGATTTAAAATATTCTGCGCTTCTTTTGCAAGTATGAGAAAGCAGAGCCCAACTGCTTTCAAAGATTTTTTGAATGTAGAAGCTGATAAAACATTGCTTCTCCATAAAAACACTTGAAAGTCAGGTTTCAGCTGCTGTAAGATTGGTTTGAAATCCATTCTATGTAAAATGAGTAAATGCAGGGGTTTTTACACCTGTCTTTTAATGTTTTAGGATTCAGGTTTTAGTTTTTATACAGCTGTCTGATTAGAACAATTATTTTTTATTATTAACAAAAGTAAATTTTGCATTGTATTCTTACTTGAGAATCTTGAACTTTTAGAAAATTCCAAGTATCAGCCTCGGCATCATGTCCCAAGAGGACTGTTAATGTAGTCCTGGCTATATTGTTCCCTTGAAAAAAAATCAGCGTGGAAATACTAATAATCAGTAATGGTAATAAAATTTCAAACATAGATATGTGTGATGCAAATTAGTGTGAATTGACTTATCTAACATTATCCTGGGAACGAAATCCATTGCTAACTACCTGGGGTTCTGTGATAGGACAGAATCCCAACAAGATTTTTTTCCTTCTTTACAATAAAATGCACCCATCATCCACTCCGAACTGTAGGTCCATCAAATGCATGTTTCAATGTACAGACACTGCTGGAGGACACCCACTTCCCACTCTAAACCTCTGCATCATCCCATTTTTTTGCATTCAGGTCGTTCACTGTATCCTCACCTCTGCTGCCTCCTTTCTGAGGGAGCCATATCACAGAATTCCCTTTTAGTCCTGAGGAACCTTCCACAAGATCCTAACCAACACTCCACTCTATCACTTCCATGTGCAAGGAGCCAAAAGAGAAAATGTAGTTGAGGTAGCCAGGTCTCTGCTCCTCAATGGTGTTTGTTCATTCTTTTCATGGGATAAAGGAAAGGGTTCATGTTGGACAGCTACCAACTGCTATTGCTCCTGGGACTTGCGTGCTGTCAGTGCATTTTCTCTGCATCCTAACAGTCTCTTGCTATTGCTCTGTGCTAAACCAGGAAGGATTTTGTCTGCATTAAGGTAGCTAAGCCAAGTCCCATCCTAGAACGTGGAAGAGGGCTACTCTTTAAAGATTGCTACTTTTTATTGTCCTTTGGTCATCAAATAGATCTACTATGGCAAAACTCTGGTTCTGGATACAGAAAATATTGCCTTTCCCAAATCAAATGGTGTTCCCCGTATTGCATTAACAGATCTCAAGGCATGGTTTTGCAATAGTAGCACTTTTTGGCACAGCCCACATTCTGTATGCATTAGTCATTATAGTGGTACATTGTAAGTGAGGTTGTAAAATCTAAAAAAGCCTTAAAATTTGACTCTTCCTCTTCTGGGTCCAGATAGCTGCGGTGAATTTCCAGCAGCCAGATATGCTTCACTCTGAATTAGATATCTGTAGGCTCTGAACTGCAGAAAAGTGCTGTGGAAGATTAAGGCTTCTGTAATGCAGTTAAAATACCAGTGTAGATCACATTGAAGCTACAGCATGTTTTTCCTAGTTACTGTATGATTTCAGAGTTATCACGTTATCAGGTTATTAAGCATGAGTCATCATATCAGATCTTGCCAGTCTGAATCAAGAACTTACATAATCTCTAAAATGTGATTTAGATAACAAGAGCAGACTGTCAGCCAGGATCACGCTGTCTGACTGAGCAGACAAGGTCCTCTTCCAGAAACCAGGTACATAATGATGGAATTGCTGTGCTTTCTACAGCATGACTCCCTCCCTGCCGAAGTGCCATTGGCAACTTCTCTTGTAGTTGGCAAACTGAAGACACGGTACTTCTAAGTAACTGCACAAACAGTCTTGACCATGGCAGTCCAACTGTGGCAGACCTTATCTCATTTCCCTAAGGGGAAAATGGTCCTTCAGCCAAATGGGGCTTTCTGGCTTCCCAAGATACATTCCTGGTTGTGTGGCAACTGAGCAGCTCCAAGATACCACACAGGTTTACATTGATGCAGCTTCTCACCATATCACTAACTTTAGCTCTCTCTCCTCTCCCCTGTTCGCTTTCCAGATTGTTTTCTTTGCCTTGCTATGAGTGTGGTGTTCCTCCTGCTGTCTTTTAGTGTTTCTTCTTGGCAGGGTATGTTGTAAGTACCTGTCTTTGAATATGTCTCTCAGAAGAAACATGGATGCCCCAGGGGTTTTGACCCCTGTTAAGAGTGATGGTGAATCTTTAAAAGCTTTAAAACAAGTAACAAAATATAACAAAAAAGAAGTTTTAGATATTTAAAAGTCGTATGTTTGAAAAGGGAAGTCTTCTCCAGTGCCTAAAAGACTTGCAAATTGGGGACCTTCTGCATTTATTATACGTCACAGATGCACTGGTCATGCAAGGAGCTTTGCACTGCAGGTGATGCTCTGAAATCTCTGTTTGCATGTGGGCTGGAATTCAAGTTATTTTATCAGTTTTTCTCTGTGCATGCACTCTGGCTTGAGCTACCGCAAAAACAAGCTTGAATTTTACACAATTTTGTTTCCTAATGATGTGCTTCTTCCTGTTCATTCGTTCCCTCCATGCTTAATTTCAAAGATATTGAAAAAATACCTAGAAATTTGCAAAGTTTCTAGAAATTCCCATGCTGGCTCCATTCTTGACCCCACCAAAGAGTCACAATGGGTGAGGTGGAAAGACCCAGGAGGAGCCCTGTGGGGCAAATCGTAGGCAGTACTTGTCTATTTTATTTCCAGTTTTGGTTCCCACAGACCAACCCTTGCCTGATGAACGGGAGGGGGCAGACTGAAAAATCATTGAAACACAGCCTCCTCACCTCCCTTGGCACAGAGCAAACACAGATACCTGCAGCTGACTGGTGACAGGTGACATTGAGGAGCAGCTAGGTAGGCAGGTAGTAATTTGTGCTGATTTTAGGGAAAGCATTCCCTAGGGGCAGTTAGCCACTGTGTGGCTGTCTTTTTGAGCCTTCACACAGTTCATTTTGCACCTAAAAGTGCTTGTGTAGAAGAGGACAAGGAATAAAATGAGGTGTAACATTGCCATGAACGCTGCATTTCATCTGGAAAAAAAGTAATGAGCTTTTCTGCCTACATGAAAACAAAAGGGAAATGAGAACAACAGGAACTCCAAGACTTGCAGGTCATGTTCACAAAGCACAGGGGAGAGAGAGTTAGGGAGAGCCTCCAAACAGACCTGCAGAAATAAGCAGAAGTTTACAGATACTTTAGCTGCCTGAGGTCACTGGAGATGACTTCTCTGTCTTTAGGTGTATACAAAGAGAGACACTCAGATTTTGCTGTCATCTTGTACTGCAAATTTCTGAATAGTTTTGATGAAAATGGCAAAAGTTTTTGTTGAACTGAATAATGATTTAGATGTTGGAAAGCAGACAATATGAAAAAAAGCAAAATGTTAAGTCTCAAAGTTTAAGGAAGGTTATAGCTTAAGTCTTGCAGGTCCTTTAAGAGTCTCTTAAGCCTTTGCGCAACTGATGACTATCAGTATAGAACAGTGAAGGGTGAACTTGTTGGCTTATTCCTTGTATTGAAAACTCAAGTATTGAGCCTTCCTTTTCATGCCTCTCAAATTCAGTTGAAAAGGAAGTATTTGATTCAGTTGAGAAATGTACATAAATTATGTAAAACTACATAGTTTCTTCAGATCCAGTGAAAGTTGGTGCTTGATTGCCACCCTGGTGTTCAAGATTAATTGTATGTTTTCAGATTTTGTTTAATTTTCATTTCCTAGGTATGAACACACAATCACCATCTTTTGGGCTGCTTTTATATTTTGTCAGAGATTTAAGCTTCTAATCATTTTGCCAGATACTGAACTGGCTTGTTTGAAAAGCAGTTTTCTCTTCAGTTGTATACTGCAGGGATGTTCCTGAGAATGAGGAAAGAGGCTGCTTAAAACTAGGCATAGTTTTGAGACATGTATTGAAGGGCATGAGATAATAGTGAAATGGGTTTAGCTGAGTGTACAAATGTTTCATTTGCCCGTGCAAATGTGGTCATGCTTTGAGAGTGCTGAAGAGCGGGGTTTTGCTCTCTCTCTCTCTGCAGGTGAGCAGTAAATATGAGCTTGGCAACACACAACCACGAGTGCCAGGACTCTGTGATCTGAACTGTGTCTTCAGCTGACATCCCAGTGGCGAGGCACTGTTGATCCTGTACCATGGAAGACTGCCTTCACACCTCCTCCGAAAATCTCTCCAAGCTGGTGAGCTGGGCCCACAGCCATGGGACCATCTGCAGCCTCATCCCCAACCTCAAGCACCTGCTTTCCGAGGGGGCCCACGGCAACCTGACAGCCATGTGGGGCTGTAGTGCTGGCCATGCCTACCACTGGCCCCTAGCTGCCACTTGCCGGGCCGGCTCCCAGGAGCGCGTCTGCTTCCAGGACAGCCGCAGTTTCAACTCGGACAGCCCCAGCATGCTGGGGGTGCCATCGGAGGCACAGGCCAGCCCCCTGGAGCGCTACCCAGGCCGGCCGGGGAAGGCCAAGCTGGATTGCACCCGCACTCGTGACTCCTGCGACTTCTCCTACTGCAGCGAGCCGTCAGAGCTGGGCGAGCCTGTGGAGGAGTACGAGGATGAGGCCACCCTCTTCGACATGGTCTGTGAGTCCTCTGTCACCGACGAGGACAGTGACTTCGAGCCACACCCCCACCGTGCCCCCGCGGGCCCCCGCAAGCGGCCGGCAGCCGTTGCCCAGGCCCAGGCGCAGCCCGCCGACGAGGGCGGCGGCGACGTGCTCCTTAAGAAGATCAAGCAGGAGCTCCCCGAGGACTACTACATAGTGGCCAACGCCGAGCTGACGGCCGGCTCCGATGGGCCGGCCCTGGCCCTGACGCAGATGTCCAAGCCCAAGCCGCAGCCCCCGGCTGGGCCCTCCTGCCTGGGACCCACCAGGACCGTGCCCCAGCCGGCCGTGGGCCCCGAACCCGACGCGCAGCGCCTCTGCGCCTCCCCGCCCGGCCCGCCCCGCATGGCCACGCAGCGGCCGCCCCGGGGACCCCTGGCCTCTCCGGCGCGGGGGGCAGGCGGTGGCCCCGTGGCTGCCCTGCAGGTGCCAGCCACCAGCTCCAATGCCATCACCACCGCTGGGAAACCCATCAGCATCCCCCTCTCAGCCCTGCAGCTGCCTGGTCAGGAGGAGCCACCGGCCGCTGAGGAGACCCTCCCGTCCGTCCCACAGCTTGCCCCGGGTGGCGAGGTGGCCGGCTCGCCCTCGTTGAGCGCTGAGCCTGAGGTCAGCTCCAGCCAGCAGCAGCCCCACGCCGCCCCCACCACCACCCCCGAGGCAGCGGCGCAGCTGATGCCAGGTAGGACACTGGGCGGGAGTGGAGGGGCGGTGGCATTTTGGGGGTGGTCCCCAGGCCTGGCTCAGTTAGGGTGCAGCCGGGGTGTATGTGCTGCATTGCATCAGGGTCCTGCTGGCACATAAATCAATAGGTAGAGAAGCGACGTACACCTGGGAGAGGAGTCGGAAAACCTCAACTAAGCACCCCCACATGAGAATGTGTACTGCAGCCATAGACAAAATGCTTTTTAAGGTCCATTTTGGGTACAGTTATGTCATGGGAGAGAGCATGCTGTGACCTTGCTGTGTGCATGAGTCAGCGAGGACATGGACTGGGCCAGGCACTCTCTTGATAAACCAGAAAGAGGTGGTCTCAGCCAGTGTAGCCTAGAATTGGGAAATTGGGTGTTGCTTTCAGACGAGTACTTGTCAGATGTGTACTGCTGGACATGGAAAGGCAAAGGAGAGTACCAGGAGAGAGGTTTTTGCGTCTATAAATCATTACCTGTAAATCAGAACAGTCTGTGGAGACAAGAAGTGTAAGTACAGCCTTAACCATGAAATTGAGAACACTTTAATCCATGATAAAATGGTATTTTTTCCATTTTCCCAGTGAAAGTTCTCATGCCCCGTGTCCATAATTTTTCTCGTCTCCTTCCAAAGCACATAGAATTGTCATGAACAGATCACCATTACTGGATAAAGAGCGTGTTAAAACAGCTTACTTCTGCTGAGTGATTATCCCATGTGCAGAATCACTGTTAGCCACAAGTCTTCGGAAGGAGGTGGAAATCTGTTTCTTGAGCAAACATGTCTGCTCCCTCTGGACCTGAACGCAGACAGTTCTCACTCTTGCAGCTTCTTCATCAGTGGTGCCATCCCGGGAGGAGATGAGGCAGGAGCAAATTCTCCATCTGCTCCCTTGCTGGTTCGGCCTTGGACTGCCTGGTCCAACAGAGTACAGACAAGCAGCGAAGGGGCTAAAAACTGCCTATATGCAGTCCTTGTGGCACATTCTGTAAGTGCTAAAAACAATGACTTTAACTTGGACATCCTGAAATCCGATTGAACGCTAGTAAATCTATGAACTGGAAAGAGCCTGCAGATCTTCTTGCCAGGTAAAACAACAGACAAAGTTAAATACACAATTTTACTAAGTAAAACCCTACTAAGCATTAGAAATCTGGAAGGATAATAATTGTCTTAGTTACAGCGAAGCAAATTCTTCTTTGGGACCCATTTCTTGCGTGATTGCGTCTCTGAGATGTTATTTTGAAGTAGTCCTGTCATGAAACATTCCTCATGGAAATTCCCTTGCAAAACTCCATCTGGTTTAGAACTGACTCTGCTCTGCTAAATATGAGAAAGGCAGGATGCCTGATGCCACTCAACCCAAGTTGTGTGCTAAATGTACTTATTCTGCCTTCCTCAGTTCATAGCCTATCATTGCTATGTATAGACCTGGTTTCTACCAACCTGCCCCTGCAACTTGCTCAGTCTCAAACTTGCAACTTGGGACAATGGAAGACAAACCTAGGCAGAATTTTTCCATGTTAGGTATGTGTTATCGGAACTGGTTTTGCCAGGTCCTCAGAAGCCGAACAAGGTCAGCAGCTGTTACTGCTTAGGGTTAAAACTTACAGGAATGGATGCAGCACAACATTTTTGCATTTACATATTTTCAAGAACAGGGTTGGTCCATGTCTAGTGTCTCACTTCGAGGGCAAAGTGGGATTGCACCTGGATTACACCCACGGCATATATCAGTCCTGAAAACCTCCGAGTGCTTTTTGCATAGACAGTGATGGGGTTCTCAGAGTGCTGTCTAAATTCCAGTTGAATGAGTTATGTCCTCAGTGGTTAAATTTCTTGTGCTGTTCCAAAAAAGCATTACACAATTCCTCTCCTCAAAGTGGTACAGTGTTGTCACACGCTGTTATTTTACTCAGAGGTAGTGGCATTTTAACAAGGGTAAAATGATTGACATATGACTAAAACTTGATACCTGAGTAAAGTCCCCCATTTCCACAGAGCCTGCTCCTTTGGGAAAGAAGTGCTGGCATTATTAAATCTTCAAGTTGCAAAAAGGTGGGCAGTGTTGGAAATTGAATTTAGTACTGATGCGCAGCAGATTCTTGCAGGTAAAATGTGGAGGTTTGATTAAAGACTAGATTAGGGTGATTGCTCATGTACAGTGATTTTGTTAGGTTGTCTCCTAACAAAGAGTGATGTACTGAAAGTGGTGCATGATACATAAAATTTGAGCAATATTGAACTACAAGAGGATATTTATCTATCCTGGGTTTTCTGTCCTAAACAGACAGATGTGAGTCTTTTACATTCTGATGTAAAAAAAAAAGGGCAAGAACTAATTATATCAAAAAGCCTAGAGCTTTTATTCATTTATAGGCTCACTGCCTGCTTGACAAACAAAGGTTTAGTTGAAAGTGAGCAGGGGATTTAAATTCTGCCTTGTCCTCTCCAATATGTGAAGCCTTGTTCCTGGTCCCATTAGAACTGGTAGTGCAAGGTCTAATATCTACAAGATTAAGGCCTTATTTGAGTTATGATTAAAGGCTGCAATCCAGCCAGCAAGAAGTACTACTTGAGCTTTAGCTGAAGTGATATATCCTTGCATTTGTACCAGACACAGCTGATAGTTTCCATGCATGGTAATCTTGCAGATCATGAAAGTTGGAGTGAGATTATCCATGAAATCAAAAATGTTGATGATGTGTTACCTTAGGCCAGTTTAAGCCACATGATGCTTTTGGACTAGTCTCTCTTTCAAACATGTTTTTTTAACTCATTTACTCTATTTCATTAAGCTGTGGCAACTGAATGTGTAAGCAGGGACCTTACAAAGATGCTTTCATGTCTCAAAAGAGAGGTGGCATCCCAGTGCAGATTCAGTTAGGTTAGACACTGATTTTTGTGTTTAGGTGTCCATCTAAGCACTGTGACATATACTGAATTATTTTTTGTTAAATTTCAGCACTAATAAGTGGACATTAATCTGTGAGTTTTCAGATTTTTATTCACTGTTTTATTAGCAAAGCCTTCAAGAATGTATGTAGGTATTATTTAGTCCTTTTTTAATTCTGGAAAAACTGAGGGGACCTGCATCTGTTAGGAGAGAAATTTTTACAGTAGAGTGGCGAGTAGGGAACTTCTGCAATTTCTGCTTCTCAGACCACCTCTTCTATCCTCTGCTTCTGCTAATACTTGGGCTGGTTTTAATGTTCAAGAACCAGTAAGGGCAAGGTAGATGACATCAGCGGAGATGGAAGATGAGTAAGAAACGTGATGCTTTAGGTTGTAGTACATGCAGCCTAGAGCAATTAGCGACATTTGGATGTCTGAAACCAGGAATGGAAAAGATTTGGTGTTATTGTGGAAGGCTATGGAGGGAGACTATCGCTCAGAGAAGGACAGAGCTTATTTTGTATGAACACAAGTTTTGATTCTGAGAGACATAGGATTTACTTTGTAAACAGGTTTGCTGAAGAATTTATGAAGAATACTCACTTTCCACTTGAAGACTGAGGGTGGAGATGTGTTCTGTATTAACAAGACTGTGCAGCAAGACACTTCTGATTCAACATTAGTGCATCACTATAAATACAGGAACAAAGAGTTCCATGAAAAAGAAGAGATATCCAACCCCTGTGTACAAACTGTGCAGAATGCAGAATAGTAAGTAGAGATGCAAAATAAAAAATCATGTGAATGTATTGACTGGGGTTCTTGCTTCTGTCAGAGATGTGGCTGATTACATTCTGTGTGTATCATCACAGTGCCTTCACGTATATTCATCACTGAACTCGCCTGACTGCTTGTTTTACGTGTACAGGCATTTTCAGAGTTTGGAAGGGAAACAGGTTGTCCACAAGCACCTCTGCTCTCATAGTCAGAGTGCTGCTCACTGTCCTGGCATTGTGGTTATCAAACAGTAGCTATGTTTGAATGTACGCTGTGATGGATGCTGGTCTGTGCTGAGGGCAGTGCTTAGCCTTGCTGGCTCTGATGTCTTTGCTCTAATATCCTCTCCATTCTTTTATTTTCTGTAACTGGTATGTCAGGATTCTAGATCAGTGCCTGGTAATCGGCTTAGCCTGGTAACTTGGGCAAAGATCTAGTTCTGTTCCTGTATTCTCATCACAGGAAGGCATAAGCAGGATTGCAGCCTTTAACAATTGTCACCTCACAATGGGTTGACTCTTGTTCTGCTCTTAGTGTGGACTTCCCTGTTGGATACAGGTGTTTACATAAAACCGTATCTGAACATGAGCATTATAAAATGGAGTGCATCTGGGGCTTTTTTGATATTGATATAGAGCTCTTAGTGGAATATTTTAAGTACTTCTCCGCAATCAGAAGTAGTAGGACTTTTCCCCCTTCTTTCTGTCTGCAATGTCTGCAGTGGTGTAAATTTAAATTCTGTGGGAGCCAAGATCCTCATATAAGATTCGTGGATTAGGAGCTGTTAGATGAGCATCAAAATGTTGCAAAACTTCGAGGTGAAAGGAGTCTCTCACACCTCATGAATTGACAGTTTTGACTAGATTTAGCTCTAACTTATAAATCACTGTTTATATGTAGAAAAAAAGTGTCAGGCTCGCACATTCCAAAGAAGTGCAAACAAGAAAAAATAATGCCTCTTTTAGAGGTGTATATAAAGCATACAGAAAGGCAAAATTAATCCTTGTTGTAATTATTTCAAGCCCAATGGAACCATGCCAAGAATGAATGTAGCACAAGAAAAATAATCACATCAAAAGAAAGTTACAGAACTCGTACTTAAATGAAGCTCTTCCAAGAGCACTCAAATAACTGCTGATCAGTCTGTGTATTTGTATTTTACATGCAAAGGTTGATGATTCTTGGCTAAAGTGACTGCTTGAAGCCTGTCTCCATGGACATATGCTGCTGAATATGATCAAGTGAACACTTAAATATGTGTAGGGGTGAGACAGTCTTTGCTCTTTGTGTTGTAATGAAGAGTTCAGAGTCCAGTGGTGACTCTTTAGGTCCCATAATAAATATCTATTCCTACTGTGGTAGATGGACTAAAAATAATAAGTGCTGAGATACATCATTATAAAAAATATAGCTTCTTTTTTTTTTTAAGTTGCTAGGGCCTGGCTTATTTAGAAGAACAAAACTAGATCATTATAGTTTTAAATAACAGAAAAAGGAAGCTATTGACCTGATTAATTACCTGGTCTAGCAGCATGGATTTGCCAGCCCACTTCTACCTTCAAATATCTTCATCCAAATGCTGTTAAATTATAATCTAATGTTTTGGGGGCTGTATTCTAGAAATCTAGCTAGACTTCTTTATTCTAGAAGTCTAGCTAATGACTAGTTATCTTTACAATAGTGTAAGGGAGTTCTGTTTAAAAGCAGGACAGTAGCATAAAGAGAAATTTAGCCTTGGCAGAATAGTCATGTAATTGCTTTTATCATCTGGGTGCACAGCATGAGAAACAAATTTTTAAAAAAGAAATGAACCATAGTACTAACAACTCTAATACAAGAGTTGTTTATGAAGCTGTTCCTACAAGAGGCATTTATCAAGGTAGTAATTTTTGCAGGAGAACACAGAAATGAAAACTCATCAATTATTACAATATCTTTAGATTTTCACTGTGCTTAAGAAATATACCTATCACCATTTCAGGACTTCACATGTATTTTCTTTAGTGAAAATTCCTTTCAGACACAGAAAGCTCATGCCAGCCTTTTTGTATAACCAGCAATGGACTTGGCACATGCAGGTTGTCCTGAATATTAAGTGTTTATCACAGCAGCTATGCATGCAAAAGATTAGGCTGCTGCTTCTTTTGATGTCAGGGCTTATTTCCTCTTTTCTGCATGGACTTCCTCTGAGTGGAACTACCTGCAGCACAAAGAAGACATCTGCTGGCAGCACTGTAACTGGAGATAGAGATATAGATATATACTTCTTGGAGGAAACCATTCATGCGTATTCATACTGAAAGTAGGTTGGTGTGGGAGATGTTTGGGGATGGGCTTTCACTTGTGTTCCTGCAATAAAAACTGCCTAGGCCTATTGATCCTCTGCAACAGAGGAGGGTGGAGGAATGATAGTTTCCATGCAATCTGTGAAAATTACTTGCCTGTAGCTAGGAGGGAAAGAAAAAGACTGTTGCAGCTAGGCCCCAGCAGTTTTTAAGGATTTATTTTGTAGAGCATGCCAAGTTCAGCTGACAAACAGTTGAGAATACTCGCTGGGGTTCTGAATAGAGGAATTGCATCACTGAGAATTATTGACTCTCTATTTAAATATGTATTTTTCATTCAAAGTACCATTGCACAAACAGTATTAAGGAAGATGGTGTGTCATACAGAAGACAAACTGCTCATTTCAGTGAATGGTTGTGTTTTGGAGCATGACTGTTCATTTCAGACCTAGAAATATACCCTGTCCCCCATTACCCTAACGTGAAAGGCAGAAAAGCAAAAAATACGATGCACAAGTGAAAAGCAGAAAACAATCGTTTTTGCAAACCAACACGATTGAAATGCTATGTTCTCCCTTTCTCTAAAGGTGTCTTAAATAGACAACTGTTTTGTGCAAAGTGCTCTGTTTTATGATACTGGTATATAAAAGAAGAAAATAAGGCTTCTGCTGGTTCCAGCTCTCCTGAAAACATACTGGAAAAAACAAAGAAAATTGGACACATCTGTACTGAACATCACTTTAATTTTAGGAAATAGATTATTTAACACAGTGCTTTTGATCAGAGATCTGTTTCTTTGTGTGATAATTGAAGTAGTTTCATTTTGGAGCTATTTTCAGCTTATGATTTGTGAGTCTTTAAGAAAAGAGAAACAAGGCAGAGTCAGATTGGGATCTGCAGAGGAGATGCAGCACAGCAGCCAAGAGAGATGCCTGACCCTCGAAAGGCTTCAGACACACACTTCCCTTTTGCACTTCAGATAGAATGCTGGGACAAAAAGGTAATACAGGTCTTGATGGTTTGGATCAAGATACTTTCTGAGAGTAATTTTCCACTTTGTGTGAGGCTGGTGCTTCACTAAACAGGGCCAAGAAAGTGATCATTCCCCTGTTTTGGGCACTGGTGAGACCACGCCTCAAATCTTGTGGTCAGTTTTGGACTCCTCACTCCAAGAAAGACATTGAGGTGCTGGAACATGTCCAGAGAAGGGCAACAAAGCTGGGAAAGGATCTGGAACACAAGACTGATGAGGAGCAGCTGAACCAACCGGGGTTGTTCAGCCTGGGCAGCCAGGTAGGTGTTGGTCTCTTCTCCCAGGCAAGTGACAGGATGAGAGGAAATGCCGTCAAGCTGCACAAGGGGAGGTTAAGGTTGAATATTAGGAAAAATTTCATCATCAAAAGGGTTGTAAAGCATTGGAACAGGCTGACCAGGGAAGTGGTAGAGTCACCATCCCTGTGAAACTGTTCAAAAAAATATGTGGATATGGTGCTTGAGGACATGGTTTAGTGGTGAACATGGTGATTATACTAGGTGGATGGTTGGTCCTGATATCTTAAAGGTCTTTTCCAGCCTTAACAATTCTATGATTCAATGATTCTATTCCTACAGAAGGACTACTTCACATATGTATTCAAGATCTAAGATTTTAGTAGCAGTAGACCTTGGGAAGAACTGTTTCACCTGTCTCAGTGATGGGAACATGGCATTTTTTGCATAAGCTGTTCTGTGAAGCCAGTACTCGGTGACTACTCGGTGACTACTCATTTCTCCCATTTACTTCGTACCTAAATTATATCCCTCTTATTGAGTCTTCTTCTGTCGTGTCATCATCTTTTTGTGCTTGCAGTGAACCTAGAATCTGCTTGAGCGTGAAACAGACCAGTAAAAATATCTGAGTATATTTTCTGTCTCTCCAAGCAAGACAAAAATTTGGAATACAGAAATTCTTGTTTGAATTTTTTCAGAAAAGAAAACAGAAGCGTGATGATATTTTAGATATTTTATCGAGGCTGGCACAGCACTGACCATTGCTTGCTAAAACATTCAGATCCTGGAAGCACTGAAACATGATGAAATCTATCTTTCTTTGATAAAGTTGCTTAAATGAAGCATATGCCCTTTCCTGGAAGTGTTGAAACAGGCTTTTAAGTCAATGCCTCAAGAGAGGGAAAATGGAGCACCTGCTTTCCCTGATGAATCTTTCTTACTGGGGCACTCCACAGAGTGGTCACAGAAAAGCTGCTTTCAGCACTGGTTGTTTTGAGCAGCTTGAATATGTCTGGTGGCCTCTGTAGTTGGGCAGGGCTGTGTTTTCATTTATAAAATGAATCTCCTTTTGTCTGGAGCTATGCAATGCTGCCCTTTAAAAATGGAAGAATGCTGCTCATCACACAAATGTTGTGTTAGTCACAGCAGTTCCCAGGTCATGGTTTCCACTGAATCCTGCTCCTGGTGGGAACTGGGAGCAGGGCTTCCTGCATTCATGTCTTATAAAAAGTGGTGCTGAGGACTTTGATGAGTCTGATTAAAACTTCATGTTATTAAAACTTCTCTTAATTATGCATTGATCATTAAGTGCATTGGCTGCATCTTACTTCTAATATATACCTGCTAATCCTTTTAACTCTAATTGTACAGTAAATGCACATACACACACAGAAATTCTGCATGTGTTCCTGTTGATGGAACTGAGGGTGACTATCACAGTGACACTGTGGTCTGCTGTAGCTTTTCATTAACTAGGTCTTCATGATGAAAACATCACTTGAAACAACAATGGATTAATAATGTTTAGTCAATTGCTTTCTGCTTTATACTTGGGAAGGAAAAAATGGAAGAAAAAAGCTGGTCTTCTGTTTTGTTCAGAGAAGGAGAAAATGTATTCTGAGCTATTCTACCTCAGGTCACATCACCCCAGTGCAACAGCTGACTGTGCTGTATTACTGTATTATTTCAACCATGAAACCTGTGCCCAAAGATCAAGCCTGTGAAAAATAAGGATGTTCATCTCTGATCCTTGAATAGCTTGTTTCGATTTTCTGTTAACATTCTCTTGTCTTTTCACTGGGTATGTGCCTAATCTCTGCTTTCCTACAATGACTGGTCAAGGATAGCAGTAGGAATGAGCCAGAGAAGCATTGATTTTTTTAATGGGAATAATTTCATCTTGTCCACAACTTGGAGCACTCTTCTGATTGTTATGGGCTCTGTCCTACAGCCATGTTGATGTGCCAACTTAGGGAGATTTTTTTTGTCCTTTGCTCCTAGCAGATGGAGCGTTGCCACTTGTTTGGGACTTCATTTCTCTTATGACTATAAAGCCAAGAAAACAAAATAACAGACAGGAATGGTATTCTTAGCATTACAGAACAGCATTCATGTCTATATGCTGATAGACATTTTTGGTTTTTGCTCACAGATTTACATTTTACTTTTCCTCTTTGTGTATTATACAAAGAATTGGCTTTATGCCTCTGTTTTCCCTCCCCTGATTTAAGATAGTCCTCAGAAAACTTACAGTTTGACAATAACTTGTCCCATTTACCATTCACTTACAGAATTGCTAAATACTAATCAGACTGTTTATTGTGCTAGTGCGTATTAAAATAGCCATGTATATGTATAACACATCCAGAATTATATCCATTAAACTATACCCCATGTCACCTCTTATATTAATTAGTTTGTGTCAGTTTTGGTATGAACTCATTCAGTAGCAGGGGAACTGATTGTTCATATCCTATATAGAAGAACAAATTATTTTTATGGAAATAACAAAACATTCCTGACAGGAAAATTTTGACAGTGTAAATACAGAAGAGAAATAGTAACAATATTCTGAGCAGCAGAGAGGGAAGTAATTTGTGTATGCTCTCCTGAGTGTGTTCATAGCTAGAAAACATCTGAAACTCCTCATTTTATTTAAAGAGACTTTACTCAAGTAGAGCTGCAAAATGTGACTAAATATTTACTCAGTCAAACTATGATAAATTAAGTTTAAACATGTATTCAAGGACAGAAAGAAATGAGTTGTGCCATGAACAACAGTCCAGTTCTTGATGAATGTGCTTCTCTTGCAGGTTTTTCTTCTCACTGCGCAAAATTTCCAGCTGCTCTTGCACCTTTTGGGAGTCCTTGTCTTGGCAAATGCCTGGGCGTGCCGTGGCTAGTCTGGAATAAACCAGGGTGTATGAGCAGCTGCCTAGCAGAGTATCTAATGCTTGAGGGCTGTCCTCCTTCTGAAAGCTGGGAAGTATTCATGTCTCTGTCTTCTGCCCAGCTTTAAATCTTCCCCAACCTTTACATTTTAAATTTCTGTCCCTTTAATGTGATGAGAGTTGTGTTTGTAAAGGTTAAAATAGAGTTCATGGTTGTAATTTTTTTCTGGAGTGTGAGGAGGAGAAGACTCTTGGCACAAAACAGAAAAGCAGGCTAAAAATCCACCTTAAAAGCTGTTTCACTTGAAGTGTTAGACTTCATTTTCTCTGGAAACCTGTGTAAGGAGCTGCTCCTTAAATACTGCTTTCTGTGCCAGCAAAGAGACAAGAAATACATGTGTTAAAAGTGTGCGCAGAAATTCTTTATGCAGGGTTGTAAATTGTGAGCTCTTCATAGAGTTCGTGCCCTTCGTAGCTTGCTTCACTCCTACTGGACAATATACAGTGAAAGGAAAGGTAAAAACAAATTGGTCTGGCTGGGCAAAATCACCAACAGAGAATTTCAGAAATAATACATCAAGGTCATTAACAAGGCAGCTGGAGTACTTTGCTAAATTAAAGATGGTAGTGAGAGAAAAAATACTGAAATGCAGTTCTTTGGGGTGCATGTGCAATCTGTATTACCAGAAGTAAATGGCATGAGCTGCCAACACATTTCCTCTTACACCTGCAGTAGATACTTCAACCAGAACAGAAAAGGGTACTTTTTGTTTCACTACCAATGGCACTTTAATAAAATAGAGGGGAAAATGTCTGCAGTCTTTAATAAACAATATATCAACCAAGTGCTGTCAGCCTGTGTAGAGAGTTTCACAGTATGATTTATTATGTTAATTACAGTAATGTGGACTTCATGCTCTTAAGTCTGAAACTGCTCACATTCTCAGTTTGATTTAAGAATATGCTTTGGCCAAGACTTAAAGTGCAGCTTATTATGATTAATGTAATAAAATATTTATTGCATTCTCCTTTTCTTTGTTTCTCTGCTTGCTGCCCCAGTTAGACTGACTCATTTTGAAACACTGATATAAATTAGATTTCAGATTATGAGGATTCTCATCTGGTTTTAATCTCTCTCTTTGGTGTTATGTTTTTCTCATATCCTTTGTTCTTATTCTCTCTTCTCTCCCCCTCATCTTTATTTCTCTCCCATATTTCCCAGTTCTGCTTCTCAGCTGCCATCTAGAGTGAATCAAAAGGCAAACTTCATAGCCCTGGCTTATCCCTTCCAGACCTCTTGCATTGCTTTCTCAACTATGCTTATTAAAGGTTTTTCTTAAATGTGATGACGTTAAAACTGGTGGTACACTGTAGCTGAGAACATGCTAAACCTCTGCTGATGTGGGGTGGCACATTTTTCATGTTTTACATTAAACTTCTTATTAGAGAAGACTGAACTGTGAGGGGATACATGGGCCCTGTTTCTCATTCTTCTTCCCCAGGGCTTTCAATTGCAGAGAGGCACAGAATTCCACTGTGCCAAATATTCCAAAATGCAATATAAATTTATACCCGTGATTTTGTGCAAACCAGCCCAGTGGTTAAATTTCTGGCTGAGCAATCACGCTTCTGAGATCTGTTTACACATCTATAAATCTGGTTTTCTCTGTAGGAGCATGAAAAGGTGGAAACCTTTCCGAAAATGTAGATTCTTGGGTTTGTTACGTAAGAAATGGATTTCTGTCCTGAGAATTGTATAATTTTCAAATTGTAAGCTTAATTCAATAAAGGAGATGTGTCTCAGATCTTTACAGTTTTTTCTCTCCTCAGTTTTGTTTTTTCTTCTTGTTTTTTTTCCTCTTATCAGCTTTTGAATCAAGTCACTGTATACATATAAATGTTATTAAGTTCCACCTTCTGTACATATAATGACTTAGTCCAGTTGATTTTTACATAAGCGGATACTTAACTACAGGGACACCAATCCAGAACACACTTAAAATATGCTTTGTTGAATTGGAAACTTACTTGGGAGAAAAACTGATACTCTGCTGAGGATGTGTATGCAACACTTTCCAGACTGGTGCTACGCCAGGTCCTCTTTGAAAACGAGTACATCCCTCCTGCTGTGCATCGCCCACCTTCCAGTTCTCAGGGTAGTGTAGACCATTACAATCATTCCTTTAATTCCTTCTGCCACAAAGCATTAAGTAACTAACATACTTTGAAAGGGCAACATTTCTTTATGTTGCTAAGAAGTCCTGGGGGAAAAAAAATGTTTTCCGGAGTTAAATATTTAATCTGAAGAAAATAATTGTCAGAAAGTGTCTGTTTTCATTAGCTTTAAACTGAAACCAGTACCTGGAGTTTTGTAATGGTGTTAGCCATTAATCGTTTGGAAATTACTAGAATATTGTATGGCTGAACATGAAGGTGCATGCTCAATACATCTTCGTATACAGCTGACGTTAGCTTCACATTACAGGTAATGTTTTCCTGCTTATCAACTCCAGCAGCACTCCAATTTCACCAAACTACCTGACTTGTTTAACCTGAGCTCTGAAAGAGTAGAAGTTACATCTTAGAAGTGAACGTTGTTGAAGGAAGTTTAATCAAGTACTTTGACAGGAATGGGGTTTCACTTTTTAAAAAAAAAGTTTTCTAATGGTTTTGGGTTTGTAGTATAGAAAATTTTAAGTGCGGCTTTTATGTCCTCCACCTCTATGAACAGAGTTGAGTTCCTGAATGTCAATTATATAAGGGTCCAAATAATTTGGTTTTATATACCTCCTGTAAAGATAATAGCTATGGAAATAAGAGTGGGATGAAGCATGGCAGGTAGACCTGGAGATGGCTGCAGGCTTGGTTACAATCCAGGTGACTGACTTGGAATGGGCCAGATTAAATACCAGATTCCACTCCAGCTGCCAGCTGAGTATGTATTGCCTGTACATCACCTAAGTACCAGGTACATGGGTTTCTTAGTACTCTTGCAAAATATTTTCTGCTTCTGCTGTTCTCCATGCTGTGTCTGATCTGTAGCATCCTGCTGTGCAGTGTTGCAGTGTTGGGCAAGCCTGGGAGAGCTGGAATTGGTACATTTCTTCCTGTCAAATGGAGGTGGAATCTGGGTGAATATCCCACTGTGGTGGTACAGAGGAAATACATCCCATTTTGCATTGCAGCAGTTCATGCCAGTGCATCTCAGAACAGTTTCAAAAGGAGATAGTGAACTGTATGGCCTCATATCCCAGAGGTATGCTACTGTTAATTGTTCAGTGGAAGAAGGGAAATGAAAAGTAAAACTGGAACGCAACACTTCTGTTTTCCACTACCATGACAAAACCAAAACCAGACAACTGGATGAAATGAGCCAATGGGAACATTTTTTATTTAGAAAATGCATTTTTAGAACCTTTGTGCTGGAATGGCTCAGATGTCACATACATCAGGTGGAGAAGGAAGGCAGCCTTGTAAAAATTGAAGTTCCCGGGGTGCTGCTGTTTTGCACTGTTCATTAGCAATTGCTAGTATCCACTGAATAAAAAGGGTGACCCAGTCAGTCATAGGAGAACATAACTTCCTAATCCCTTGTCATGGCTAGAAATTTTCTGACATTTGAGGATTGGGCAGAAGTCCCATTAATATCAATGTGTATTTTATTGTTGGTTTTGCCAGCAGCCAAAGTGCATCTCAAATCTCTTCAAGCTTTTGAGAGAAAGTAGTGAAAGAGAACACAAACTGGAGATCAGCATAAGTGTTTGAGTGAGTATTCATTTTCAGACCATTCTGTACCTTGCAAAAATTGTGCAGGTGACTAAAGTTTATTTTAGTGACTTTACTTCATGGAGATACCAATGAATAAATATCCCCATACTCATTTGCTTGCAGTCTATATTCTTGTTTCTTTGATATAATCTAATGCTTTTTGATTTTAGAATAATAAAACATTTTGCTGATAATTTCATTGAAGGAGGTTAACTGAATAGATGCATAATTTTTTTTGCCAAAAACATATTGTCATTCATAAGTGGATATTAATTAATTTCTTTCATACTACAGATTTTACATGCTAATGAAAGCCTTTTCTGAGAATGTTAAACTGGAGTTTAACATTTTAAATGTTAAGATAGAGTTTAACTTAATATAGTGGGAACAGGGAGCTTTAACTGTTAAACAGAATTTAGTAACAACATCAGAGAGGTAGGGCAGAAATTAGAGAAAAAATACAGAAGCACTTTCTTCTACTTATTCTCAGGATGTTTCTGCAAATGTTTAGAGGCACTTCTGCTGTGGACACCTTCTGCTCTTACCCTAACCCTCATTTTTGGCAGCAAGACATGAGAATGCTGGGTTATTCTTTTGATATGGTGAAAACCAGCTGTCAGCTTTCTAAGTTTTGTGTGCAGAAATATTCGGGGATGCTGTGGTATGACAGTGGTATTCAGCTGGTTCTGACAGGGAAGCAGTAGCACGGCTTCCAGGAGGGCACATTTATCAGAGGCTCACGCAGCTGTTCCCCATTGTGACTTGACCATAACTCCTTTGCTCAACAGAATGACCTCTGCTCACTGAGACAGGGGATTTGAGAGTGTTGTTTGCCTATAGGTACCTTCTTGAAGCAGGAGGAGACAGGAGGAAAAGGTAGGAGCAGGCTGTGGTTTACTTGAACTGTTTTAATGGACTGCATATTGCCACGGCCCAAAGGTTGGATATCTCTTCTTTTCAGTAATTTGCAAAACTGGGGCAACAGCCAACCTGCAAGGTGCTGGGTAGTGGAGAGAGGGCACTTAGCTCCAGCATAGAGATATGTGGTGCTTCGTGTGTTGTTAACTAGGCTTTTTCACTTGAATGAAAGCATATCAGTGGACGCTGGCCTGCTGCAGAGGCATTTTCCTAGTCAGGACACAAATTTGGCAGAGAAGACTTTAGCTGGTGATGTGATTACCACCAAGAAAACCCACCTTACTTTTAATGTGTGTCTGTGAGATCTCACTGCTTACCATACGCAGAGTTTAAGACTGTTTGCAATAATAACTCAGGTTTGTGACTCCCACTGATGTCACAAAAGCTCTCTGAACATTAATGATCTGTATCTGTCTATCATGAAAGCAAGTGCCTTTCCCCCTGCCATATGTAATTACAGAGGTTACGTCCTTTTCAGAGAGTCCAAATGTGTGTATGTGTGTGAGCTGAAGTTAAAACAAGCCTGAGTTTGATAACTCCACTGATAATATTAAGTCTTGGCTGCGTTAAGATCAGATTATGAAAAGATCAGAAAACAGCTGTTGCTCTGTGGGAGAGATCATCTGATGGTCGTGGGCTTGCCTGGGACATTCTGCTCCCACTAGGTTGTCTGTTTAATCTGTGCCTGGTCACTTTATCTCTTTTGCTACATTTGAACTGGAACATCTTAAGTGCTCGTCACTTTTTGAAACTCATATTTGGGAGTTTACCCTGGACCCCCCAGTAAGGTGGGTTTTACTGTCTTTTTCTGCCACACTCTGGTTTTCTTGGAAATGAAACTCTGATGTGGGATATGATAAGAAACACAGGAGCTATAACCAGGTCCTTTGTGCACTGATGCAGCTGAGGGGGCAGGACCTCAGGAAATGCATCTCTGAATCAATTCATTTTTTCATGCTTCTGGTTGTAGTCTGTAAAACAGGGGTAACAGCACTACTAATTCCAAAGACTGCATTATGACAGTGAAAAGACACTGAGGATAGCTTGGCTTCATAGATCAATGATTACAATAATTTTTGGTTGATTGGTTCTGACCAACCAGCTGAGAGAAATTAGACCGTAACACAAGCATATTTGTATTTCTAAAGCCTAATAACAGAGACATACAGAAGACTATAAGAAAGGTGAAAGCATACATAACACCTCCCCATTCTCCTATCCCACATCAATTTGCAGCTTGGGCACATTCTGACACAGTGGTGTTCTCTTGTATTGAGGAACACTTTGTGGCTTTTTTTTCTGTGATTTTACCCAGTTTTGGAACCCACGCACACTGAATTGATGATGCTATTTGCAGTGGAGGTCCAACAGCAAACAGGTTTATGTTTGCAGTAGTCAAGGAACTAATGTAGATCCCCACCAGTGTTTCCAGTAGTTTCCACCAGCTCCACAGAACATTAAAAAGAGCCTTGGTCTCTATTCAGCAATATGAAGCAAAGTGAGACAAAATAAACATCTAGGAACTGTTACATGGGAAACACCCCATGTTTGTCCCATGCTGCATGATACATCACCAATATTTGAGTGGTCTCATAGGAAGAGAATAATGCACTATTACTGCTTCAGACTGGATTCACAGCCAAAATGAAGGTAGCTCTCCTGATGTGGCTGCATGAAAACCTGACCCATTATTTTTTAACATTTCCCACCTGCCTTGTGAAGTAACACACAACACACCACTGCAGGAATGCAGTGTTTCTGGGGTACTGTTTTGCTCGTGAAAGTTGGGAGGATCTTTAATTCAGCGTAGGTTTTATAAGTGTTAGCTGCAGATAGGGCAATTTCCTTTGCAGCTTAAGGAAAGATGCTGTAACAGAAATGACTGACTGGGTGTCACTGCTGTGTTGTGACAGGCTATCCTCCAAGAAGAAGTGATTGATGACATTTATAAAATTGAGCCATTATACGTGCTGTTTATATTGAAATAGAACTTAGGATGTGGGCTTGTCAGTCAAAGCACTGATTACTTACACAGTTCTATAATAAGGGGTGGTGGGTGCAGTGAACAAAATACCAGAGTAAATGTTTGTTTTGGAGCTTTAAATAGGCTCATCTCTTTGTTTCCAGCCTGCATCTAGCCATACTAAAAGGATCTATTATGTACATTGCCTGAAGCATGGGGATTCATTGCAGGCTGCTAGGAGTGCTTTGATACTGACATGAGTATTAAAATGAGTTTCTGAATCAGGCAGGTGACCTTTCTTTTTCCCCTGGAGCACAATTCAAGCAAACCTCAGTGGCAGCATTTTTTCCTGCCTACAGAAGCCCCCAAAGACCTCAGTTGCAGATGCCCACTCCTCGGTGCTTTGCAGAGGATTTAAGAAACGCCTCTCAATGGGTGAGTGCTGTGGATGCAGGATGCCTTGCTCTGAAGACACCGGAACTGATCCTGAGGGTTATAAACACAATCCTGTTTCTGTCCTGCTGGAAGGTCCTGGGGCAAGTCACGCCCCATGCTTCTGCCTGCAGATGTGGCATGGAGGTGATGGGATGAACTTCCTTGAGATTCACGCTGTAGATTGGTGGAAGGAGAAGCTGCCCAGCTCTGCACCAGTGTCTCTGCACCACATGGAAAACTGCAGGTGGGGTAGGGAAGGAGAGGCTACCTCCCTTTCCCTCCTGCCGTCTCCCCTGCTAATAGAAGAGAGGAGCAAGTGTCTGAATACTGGTGCAAAGCCATGGCTGTGCTACTCAGCCTGACATAAGCTTGGCCTGAGTGGCAGAGAGGCAATGGGAACTTCACCTGGTCTCATACCACTTTGTGTGTGTATGTTGGGTGGGAAACACCTGGTGAGTGTTGCTATGGCAGTGCCAAAAGGATGCCAACATGGATGGGTTTTGCAATAAGACCAAATAAAAAAGAGCGTGGGGGTTTTTTCCCCCTCTTCTGCTTATTAAGTGAAAGAGAGACAAAAAGTGCTACACATGCAATTCCAGAAAATAGTTAAATAATTGAATTTTTCCTTCTTTGCATTTGCTGTTAATTTTCTAAAACCATTAAGATTTATCACATTCAGGATGACAGTTCCACCTATATGCTTTAAACTGCATTCTTCTACAAACAGATAGTTTACATATGCCAAGAAAACACTCCTTAAAAACACACATCACTTACAAAGCTTTTCCTTTTTATGCTTCTCTTATGATCAGCCAGAAAATCAGCTGTCAGTAGCAGCTATTATAGTGGTAGCATCTGAATATTGTGTTTTGATGTGTCATTGATTGTAAGGATCTATGAGGAAAGCCTTTAAAGCAATTTGAAATTATTTCTAGAATTTGATTTTTCTGCAAAATGAAAAGACATGGTCATAACTGTAGTGTCAAGATATGGTTTGATGACATAGAGAGATTATATAATCATGCTTTTTTCCATGTTTTCTGATGTGAATGTATTAGCTATATTTTCTTTATTCTTGTACATTTGTAAATTGCGCATTGCTCTGCAGTAATTTTACCTGCCAGCTCCTTAGGATGTGCTGCCTTATTTTGTACTGTACATTCTGACTATATTTATTTTGCTCCTTTAAAATGTGCCTGATTAAAGATGAACATTACTGTCATAAATATGATGCTTTAACTCTTTTTTTTGGTAGGAAAAAAATGTAACCAGTACAAGCTCTGGTTTCACGAGTGAAATAATTCTGAGTGGGCTTATTCCTGTGTGTGGGCCCTGCACACGGCATTGTGATCCACAGAAAATCCTTCCACCTTGCTTTTGATGCAAAAAGCAGATTGCCTCTAATGTTGATGATTTTCACCAATCTCCATGCACAAAACTATGCCTCAGTGTCATGAGGGGCTCACTTAGTTTTGTATCATATACTGTATCATTTGTGAAACTGAAGTTGGCTTTTCAGTCATGCAACAGGTATCTAAAGATGTTTCCCAGAGTCCTTTGTGAAACTGATTTTAAGTTCTTTCCTTTTTGAGGAAATTCAGTTTAGGAAAAGCATCACATAAACTCACTGCTTCTGCTTTCTTTTTTCTGTCTCATTCTTCCTCTTCCAGACCAGGATGAGAGAGCAGCAGAGCTCAGCAGGGAGCAGAATGAGAAGACCATTCGAAGCACGCAGACGGCTCTCCGCAATTTCCGAGAATTCCTCATTTCCAAGTACCCCTCTGAGACCCGTGAGATCTATGTCATCCCCTGCAAAGAGCTTGATGCCTATCTTGCGTCCTTCTTTGTGGATGCCAGACAAAAAGATGGGTCTGAATATGAGCCAAACAGTCTGGCCAACTATCAGTGTGGACTGGAGCGGTATCTCAAAGAGCACAGGTACGGATACAGTATTACAAGGGATAAGGAGTTCAAGAGGTCCCAGGAAGCTCTAAAGCAAAAGCAGATAGAGCTGAGGTGTAAAGGGAAAGGAAACAAGCCACACAAATCCATGAAGCTCACCTTTGCTGATGAGCTTATCCTGCGCAAAAGAGGCTTACTGAGCCGGTACAATCCTGAAGGGCTGCTGAACCTTGTGTGGCTGAACAACACTAAGGCGTTTGGACACTGCACAGGTTTCCATGGGTCCACCCTCAAGTGGGGTGACATCCGGCTGCGGGTGACAGAGACTGGGTTGGAGTACCTGGAGTGGATGGGGCCAGACAATGGAGATGTGAGTACCAAGAGCAAGAGAGGCGGGACGGATTCGCGGGTGTACGCCACCCAGCACTCCCCGCAGACCTGCCCCGTGCAGGACTACAAGGAGTATGCCCAGCGGCGCCCTCCGGCCATGCGCTACGAGGATGCGCCTTTCTACCTGTCCATCAAACCCGTTGTCAACTTGGCTGCGCTTCACTGGTACAATTGCCAAGCCCTGGGGAAAAACAAGCTTGCCAAGATGGTAAAGACGATGTGTGAGAAAGGCAACATCCCTGGCCGCAAGACCAACTTCAGTGTGTACCAGAGCTGCAGCACCCTCTCAGAAGCACAGAGCAACCAGCTAGTGCTGATCTGCAATAACTTGAGCCAGCAGGCTGCACAGTCCATGGCAAGCCACTCCAATACTGGCAACTTCATAGTGTCAGCGTCCTATGACTCTTCCTCTGACACGGCTTGAGAGAACACCGAACACTTTTTTCTTTTTCTTTTTGTTTCAAGCATTCAATTAGTGCTCAATAATACACATCAATTGTGATTGTACACTATTCCCCCTCATAGCCCTCTCTCCAGTGTTAATTCACTTTATAAGAATATATAAGCATATAATATATTTTTCTTTTTACAAATAAGTCAACAGAAATAGTTTAGTATTACTAACAGTATTTATAGTGTTGATGCAAAAATGATAGGTACTTATGGATTATAATATGAATGCAGATTTTAAAAGGATGAAAATGGTTCTCAGGCAACACAAGATAGACTGAAAATACCATTTTTAACATGCACATAGTAATGAGTGTAAATCCCCAGGGAGGCTTACATAGCAATTCTGTTCTAAAGCATTTTTTCAACTTAGTATTTTAACATGACCTCCCACAGTGGAGGAGACAAACTTAACATTGGCTGCTGCTTCTTACCTGCTAGCTTATTCTTGATCAGCAAGACTGAGAAATAAGAAATACATCAATGTAAGTTCACAAAACCATTTACAGCATCTTTTATCTGTCTTTATTATGTTTCCTGTGGCTCATTTATGCTACAAAGATCCTGAGGTCAGCTGAACACTATTTTTAGCTTTTGGGTTTGTTGATTTTGTGGGATCAAAATGTTGCTGGTGTTTAGGCTTTTTAAAAAGTATTGTTCTCAACAATATGCAAAAGTGTAATGGCAAAACCATTGTCACACACATAATTTTACCTCTTTAAGCATAGGTTGTTAGTATTTTGTCACTGTGTGTTTGTAATGTAAAATCCATTGACATAGAGCACTCTTTCAGTATTCTGGGAAAACCAAGAATGCAGAAAAATCTGCAATCTTATCCCAAGCTGTACAGAAAAATTACATCAGCTATGTCTTAAGCCATCATTTGAAATCCACAAAACAATAGAGAGTGTAACGATATTTCTACAGAAATTTTTAAATAATTTCTACAGAAAGTTAAAAAGCTGGATAGTTTTAAGTGCTGGAATACAAATTTAACTTAGCTACACATCATCTGTTTCCGTTGCAGACAATGGAAAATGTGAATGTGAATCTAAAGGCAGAATTTTGTCCTTAAAGCCTTGAAGTAATGAGTTCTGCTGTTCTACTTTGCAATGTAATTGTTCTGCTACAAGTATGGGAAAACCACTAACAAATTCACTATTTCAGTAAACAATTAGAATTCTTGACACTTAAAATTAGAAACAGTGCTCTTCAAGTAATTAAACTTATTTTAAGTTCCACAAGGATGTGTTAGGGCTGTGGTGAGGTTTTAGACAAGTCTGCTGGGGTAATCGAGTGCCTGCTGAAGTCAGTGAAAGAGACAACCTTGGCTGACTTCCCCTGGGTATTGGATCAAACTATTGGTCCAATAGAAAGAAAGCCGAGAAGCTTTCTTATTTTGCCATTTTTAACTGTTGTGTTTCTTTATGCTTGTTTGTCTGTATTTCTTCACATTCCTGTATATCCTTCATATTATTTAGATCTGCAACTGTGCAATGACTTTAATCATCACTAATTCCAAAGAAGAAGTGAAAGAAAGGTAGCAAATAGAAATAGAATTAAGCCACCTGGCACCTATAACATTTTTTTCTTTGTTCCTAGGATGAAATGTTCCTGTGTGCAAGGGAGTTGGCAAAGTGTCTGCACCTCACTTAAGCCTTACTGAAGGTCTGTTTTGGGGATGAAATAGGTAGCAGATGTGCCACTGAAAAGTCTACGGGCAGAGATTTCCCCTATAATAAATATCCTGTCCTCCCAGGAAGCTTTATGCAGGTGACACAACCTGGCTCTGATTTCTTTTTTTTCCACATGTAGCAAGGCTGATACGAAGTCTGTGTTTCCTGTGTCTGACAAGCTACAGTAATATAACCGCCAGTTCTACAGTCTTCCATTTTACCATCCACTGTCTCTCGGGGTAGGCAATGGGTTTGTGGGCACAAGCAGTTGTTCATATTGAAGAGCCATCCTTTTGTAATTTGATTTTGGGGCTTGAGACCAAATTATGATTCTGCTGAAGTGACTGCAAGCTGTGTCCATGACTTTCGATGCCATGGCATATCTGACTTGTAGGTGAAGGAGACAGAAGCACAGACAGATTTCACAGAGAGATTTCAGGTGAAGCCAGAAAGACAGCTGCCCAGTTTCCAGATGAGGCCAGACATCTGATTGCTGTTTGCATTGCCTTGCCTTTTCACAGCAGTGCTTTTAATGTGATACAGTTAAAAATAGTTTTGCAAGGCCAGTGCTGCTGTGGGATTTCTTTGCTGTTTTCCACTGAGGACTCACGCAACGGTGCTTAGTATGTGCTGGAGTGCGAGCTTTCCATGCCAAGGACCTCTCTCAAGGTGCCAGGTGAGAGCTCAACCATGGAGCCCACCTCTAGGGAAGTCTGGTTTCTCTTTCTCCCCCACTGGCACTCATCTCAACACTTCCCAGTGACAGCTATTGCAGTATCTGACATGCTTCCCTACGTTACCTTTCCTGTTCTGCAGTGCGGGGATGGGTATCAGCTGGCCTTTGTGGGACAGCAGATCTCTGTTTCCCACCTCTCCTCCCCTGCCCAGTCCACCCCTTTGCTCTGAGGAGGCCAGTCACTGGCTGTGCATGTGCTGTGCTGCAAGCAGCTCTTTGAAGTGTTGCTTTGCATCAGTGCTGTAATTCAGCCCCAACAGAGACCTCAGAAGAAAGAAGACTGGCACTTTTGGGTTTTGAACTGGGAGGTCAAAAGAAGTGTTCTCCATGACTTTTTGACTCCACATGCTGCCTAAGTTGTTGATTACCACGGTATTAGGATGGTTTGTGGTGGTGTCCAGTAGCAGTGAGGCAACATCTCTGATACCCTTGACATAGCAGGGCACTTTGGCAACTTTTGCTTGTCTGGTTAGGGAATAAGAAGTGGAATGTGTGTGCTTGTTGTGATAGCGCGATATTATCAAAAGGAAGGCCAGGGCCCAACTGGAATTAAATCTGGCCAAGGATGTCAAGGACAACAAGAAGGGCGTCTGCAAATACATCAATAACAAAAGGAAAAGGAAGGATAATATGGGCCTGTTACTGAATGAAAGGGGGACCCTGGTAATAGAGGACATAGAGAAGGCAGAGTTATGAATGCCACCTTTGCAATGATCTTCACCGGCAAGACCAACCCTCAGGGATCTCTGACCCCGGAGACCACGGTAAAGGAATGTTGGATGGGAGACTTTCTCCTGTGGACTGAAGAAAGCAAATGTCACCCCAGTGTTCAAAAGGAAAGAAAGAGAGCCCGGGGAATTACTGACTGGTTAGCCACACCCCAATCCCTGGAAAGGTGAGGGAGTGCCTCATTCTGGATGCCATCTCTATCCACAGAAGAAGATGATCAGCATAGTCAGCATGGATTCACTAAAGGGAAATCGTTCTTGACCAACCTGATTTGCCTTTTACAATCAAACAACTACGTCGATGGATGAGGGGAGATCAGCAGATCTTGTCTACCTTAACTTCAGTGAGGCTTTCAATACTGTCTCTCATAGGCAAACTCAGGAAGAGTGGACTGGATGAGTGGACAGGGAGGTGGATTGAGAACTGTCTGAACAGCAGATCCCAGAGGTCATATCAGTGGCACAGGCTCTGGTTGGAGGCCTATTCCTGGTGGTGTCTCCCAAGGTTCAGTACTGTGCCTGGTCTTGTTTGACTTACCCATCAGTGACTTGGACGAAGGGGCAGAGGCCTCCTCAGCAATGTCACTGACAACACAAAGCTGGGAGGAGCGGCCGATACCCCAGAGGGCCGTGCAGCCCTTCAGAAGGACTTTGACAGGCTGGAGAGGTGGGCAGAGAGGGACCTTCTGAAATTCAGCAGAGGCAAATGCAGGATCCTGCACCTGGGGAGGAACAACCCCAGGCACCAGCACAGGCTGGGGGTGACGTGCTGGAAAGCAGCTCCGTGGAGAAGGAGCTGGGGGTCCTGGTGGACAACAAGCTCTCCACGAGCCAGCAGTGTGCCCTGGTGGCCAAGAAGGCCAGTGACATCCTGGGCTGCATTTGGAAGAGCATCGCCAGCAGGTCGAGAGAGGTGATCCTGCCCCTCTACTCAGCTCTGGTGAGGCCTCACCTGGAATGCTGTGTCCAGTTCTGGGCTCCTCGGTACAAAAGAGACATGCAACTCTGGAGCAGGTCCAGCAGAGGGCAACAAAGAGGATTAAGGGACTGGGGCATCTCTCTGACCACACACAGGAACAGGTTGCCCAGAGAGGTTGTGGACTCACCCTCACTGGAGATATTCAAGAACCCTCTGGACACAGTCCTGTGCCATGTGCTTTAGGATGACCCTGCTTGAGCAGGGAGCTTGGAACAGATGACATACTATGGTCCCTTCCAACCTTACCCATACTCTGATTCTGTGATTAGGAATAGTTTTATTCTGCTTTGTGATATCTGTAGTAACTCCAGCAGTGCTGATGGCAGATTGCCTAGCAGGTTCTGGTGGGGCAGCCCCACACAGACTACTTGTTGAAGAATTTAAACACATATGGACAGAATATGACACCCAAGTAATATCATAGTACAAAAATAATCTTACTAGTTTTGAAGGACATTTAATACAACCCATTATTCAGTCTTTATTTGTGGACAGTTAAAGGAATTGAGTGACCACAGTTTGTCTAATTACCATTTGTATCAAGGCTGTGAAAGATTGTTAACTGTCTGGGAGGGAGACTTCAGATTTAAACTGCTCTCATGTTTTTGTCTCATACTGGTAGGAGAATACGTGCCCTAATCTCTGTATCTTAGCTGAGAGAGGACAACTCAGTTACTGGCATTTCCACCTGAGGGTATCGCACCCGTTTTGGCATCAAGTTGCAAGCTCACAACGATGATGTGCAGCTTCCCTGGTGCTAAGACACAGCAGTGTGGCCAGGGGCTAGTGCTTCCAAGTCTTACCAGCCTGTCCCTCTGCCTAAACAAAGAACTGTGATCTCCAGACTTGGGTCTTGATACTGAGCACCTCTTACCATGAAATCAAGGGCAGCTGGCAAAACAGTGTCCTGCTCCTGTCCAGCACGGGCTGTATGATGGTGATTGGGTGCAGTGGCTACAGTGAGGGACTGCAGATGGGTGGCTGCACTCCTGACTACATTGTACTCCGATTTAAAAGCTGAGCTTTTGCCCCATAGTGAGGTTACAATTTCCTTCACATGGGGATAGGTGGCTCCAAAATGGGGCTTGCTTTTCTCCTTTCTTTTTCCTTCCTTTTTTTTCCTGCCACTCACCTTTCTTCTCTTTGATGTTAGACCTTGTCAGTGAGTGATTTCAACTCAGTGTCCCAGAAAAAAACACAGTGAAAAAAGGGGGAAGTCAGATCATTTTCTGACAAAATACTGAGTTGAATCTACTAAAAAATTGAGATACAGATCCAGTTGGAGAGACAGAGGATGGTGTTCTACCAGCATCACAGAGTCGTTAGCCTGGCTCAGCTACTGCATCCCATTGGAAACCCATGAAAAGGATAATGCACATTGAGAACCTTATGGATCATTTGCAGATGTATTGGATACCTTCAGAATTATCTACTGGCTTTCAGGATATTTGCTCAGTGCTACCAAGAGCAAAATTTGGCCTTGAACTTAAGAGGCTGAGTGCCAAAGCACAGGCCTGCATAGTGCAAAGGAGTCTGCACCAATGTTAGTGCTGACTTTCCCACGTGGCCTTCTCAGGACACCACAATAAGAGTCAGACATGGGGATTATACGTGGATGTCGCTGGACTGATCTGGATGCAGTTGTGCACAATACATGCATTTGGATCTGTTCTTGTGATTGCACATGTAGATTGGCAGAGCTGTGGACACTTTGGATGGCATAAGCTCTGTTTTATTAGTCATCCATGCATGTATTTATGATATTGTGGTTTTGCACAGTGTTACATATCTTCATGCAGTTAGTTGGAACTCAAGTCTGTGATATCTGGTTGTCACAAACTGCCTGTTTTATTTTCAAAAATGTATTTATGCAACAAAATGTATTTTTAAGTGCAGGAGAATGAAATACTGCCATGAACTACACTGTAAACTAAATTCCGAGGGATATTTGAAATAACAGCACATAACCTTGTTCACTTGCATAGTGCAATAATTCTATGATAGCAGCATCGGGGCTACTGACATAGATGGTAATCTAACAATAGAATCTGTGTCCCTGTTGCACATTCTCCTTCGTGAAGAGTATCAACACTTTCAGTCTGCTTTTAGAAGCTGCTGTGTGCTGGTAATCAGTCTCCACAGCATTGTTGCCCTCTTAGAAATCTGTGTAGAGAGTAACACACAAACAATGTTGTACCGTTCTGTGTTTGTGTCTTAGGTGTTTATGACTGAATGTTGTTCTGCTGTTTGTGCAAACAATGTGGGGTGGTAAGATGGGGATCAGAAAGAGCAGGTGCTATGTCACTCTAGAGCCCAGGCTGCCCTAAGGACTTAAAGGAAACCGAGATTCCTGTTGCACTAAGTTTCCTCCTGTTCAGCTCATATTTTACCCTTTCTTGTCATCATGTCTTTGTACATCCCATAAGTGCATTGACTGACCTGACTAGCACATGTGGTGCATGGGCTGATCACTCCGTCTTACAATTAGCTGCAAACGACTGTGATTGACTCACTGATCTTCCCCAACCCCAACAGCCTCGCTCTCTGCACCGTGGGGCAGGGGGACCGCTTTGTGCAGGGCTGCTCTTGGCTGGGAGCCCTGCCCATCAAGTGACCTTGTGCTTTGGGGATAACATGCTCAGGGCGGACCACCTCGCATGGGATATGCGGGGTTGTGGGATACTGCGTGCAAGCATGCTGGAGGCTCACATCTCTCATGCTGGAAGTACTCTCCTTCCCTCTTCTGCTTTTTGCGAGAGGCTTCTAAGTCATGAAATGAGATTAAATTTACTTCTGTGCAGAGGACCAGGCCGACATCTGTGTGCTGTTTGGCCCTCCACTGACATAATGGACTGACAATAGGACTGAGATGACTTCTCAACAGTATGCAACTTTTGGGCTCCCTCTGTCATGGAGAGGAGTTCATCTCATGGTGCGGACAACAGGGCATTGGGATCCATCCAGCTCCCTGAACTTCCAGTGTGAATGTGTGTTAAAAAAGAGAACCTACAGAATGCAGAATTGTCATTTTATTTGCCTGAAATGAGCCAGTTCATCCCTCTCGGTTAGGGTAGAGAAGGACTTCTCACTATGAAACATGGCAGGACATGGGTCTGCTCTTCTTAATGAGGGTTCTTTGCTAAATGTCACCATGAAGAGATGGCTTTTTCGCTGTCCTTGTTCTTAAGGGGCAGGATGTATTTCCTCTTATTTCTCAGCTTTCCTGTGTGTGCTCAATCTGCACTCAATGCTGAGGAACAGTGGAGAGATGAGACCATCCACCGAAAAGTATGGCTATATTCCTAGCCAGAACCTTGGAACTATGCTTTCTGGTGATGGTCCCCATGTACTGAGCCATGCCTTGGTGGCTGGAGACACCATAATAGCTGGTGTCCTCCAGCACATCTGTTTGCTCTGTGCAGAGCCAGCATGAATGTTGCTGCACGATTCTCCAAAAACAGGGAGTCCAAGGGCTGCTTTTCAAGGACATCCCTACCAGCTGAGCATCTGCAAGCCAAGGGAGAAGGCCCTAAGCTCAACTAAATGATGATACTTTCCAAAGGACAGCATATGACAAACACATGAGGCTGTGCTTTATCTCTTCAAGGGTTTTGGAAAGCTAAGGGCCCCCAGGGACATCAGTGCTCCACCTCTTTCACAGGAGCATAACTACAGCCAGCGAGGGAGTGGCCCTTCTGAGGACAAGCTGGGGTTCTCTGAGCCCCCAGCGAGGTTGCACCGCTTCCAGCTTGACTCCTGCAAACCAAGTTCCAGCCTGTTCCTCCCCACTGCACTCTGGCTGATGCCCTGCAAAGCCCTGTTGCCGTTGTTCTCCAGCACCTTGATTCTGCCTGGAAGCAGCAGAAGGGCATTTACAGTGGCAAAATCCTGCAAAGCCATGAAGCCCCACAGCCCAGAGACACCTGTGAGCTTGTTGAAAAGTTTGACACTATCCTCTCAGTGGAACATACTTGAAGCAGTGGTGATGTCTAAAGCTTTAATTCCTAATCTAATGTGGGAAAAGATCTGTTTGCCACAAAATTTTCTTGTTACGTGATGGGTCTCTGTCTCAAGCAATTAATTTATTTCCTCTGTTTTCTCACTGAATTGGTTAATGGTAGTTGGCAATGCATACAAAATTCCATTTATTTTATTATACAAATGCCACTAAATGACTTGTCTGTGCATTAAAAAATGGACTTACTGTTTCAAAGGGATTAGGATGCTTTTGGCTAATCTTTTATTCTTGTGCTCAGCGTTCATTAGACCACATTTATCACTATCTTAAAGAAACAGTACCATTTCAGATTTCAGTCTGATCTTTTGTAATTAAAAGAGGTTTCTTTCATAGCATTTAAGGTACTGGTGAGGTAGGTGCTGTCTTAGAAATTCAGTGGGATAGTTTCAGTTGGAATGAGAAGAGATATTTAGCTATTTTAAGCACAGCTTTAGGAATCCATCAATGAGTACTTTTTGGTTACTACTGTTTGATACAGCCTGTAAATGTCAAGAAAATAACAAAGCAGTCAAGTGAAGGGAAAAACATCAAGAAAATGCAAAATGTTTAGGACAGAAATAGAAAACTAAACGCTTCAAATTAACAGATACTATCTTTGCCACTTTGTCACCTTTTTTTTGTGAACAAATACAACTCTATGACATTCCTCATGCCTAGAATTTTATCTGCTTTCTGAAGGTTGTAATCTTGCCGAGACTGCTCTCGTTACCATTATAGCATGTTCTCAGCTGGCCTACATCATGTGTAGCTTTATGTAGTCGCTGGTTTGCTCCATGTTGCTCTTGCTGGGATTCTGCTTTCTCTTCTGCTATCACACATTCAATTCACTTATTATATGTAAATTTCCAGCCTGGAAACAAACCAATGCAGGAGACACTGCCTCGCTACCTTCAGTGGTGGATATAGAAGGCAAGGCAATACTAAATGGCTTCAAACTGATTTTGATAACTTTTGTGTATGGAGACAAATATCCTAGTGTCTCTGAGGCTAAAGGTGCTCTGAACAATGACTGCAGTGTCAGTTGCTTTGTGGAGACCTTTGTTTTCTGCCTGGTGCTTATGATTCAGGTCTTGGAAGCTTTGCGTTCTTCAGGAGCTTTCTCTGTGAGCAGCTTGAAAGACTGGGTTCCTCTGCACAAGGCTGGGTGCATGGATCTGAAGTGCAGGTACAGAATTATCCAAAGCATTCAGGGATGTGCAGACAAAATGTGAAATGAAATGTCTTAATGAAGTCTGAAGGCTGTCAGAGGAGGAAATGGTGAGAACCTGATTTTGCACCTATTTATGGCAGTACCTGCAAGCTGGGTGGTGCTGCTGCCAGAGAGAATTTGGTGCCACTTTTGCAGAGCGCTGTGAAAAGTGCTTTTCTGTGTCGCTGCTTCCACCCAGCTCGTGCTGTTCCTGCACTTCCTCCCAAGCACACGACTAGCCCCACTGCAAATGAGTCTGAGGTGTGCAGGAGAGGATATCATTTGGCCATAGATGCGTTGTCAGTGCTTGTTTTTGTCCATGTGGTCCATCCATTTCAGGGTTCACGTCAAGACCTGTCCGGGCAGACCAGGTATTCAATACTGGAAGAAAAAGAAGTGGCAGAATATCCAAGTGCAGTGAAAGGCAGTGGAAAGGCAATGGAAAAGCCTGGCAAACACAATGGAAGTTTCTGTCTTTTTTTCTAAAGAAAGCAAGCATAATCCTTATCCTTTAATGTCCTACTTTGTTTTACACTGGAATTAGAAAATCTTTTCCATTGGTTTTAATTATCTGCCAGCTTTAACTCTGCCTTTGAAAAGCATTTTTGCTATGACAACCCTCGGTCTCACGGTGAGCAGTGCTAGGAAGAACAGCTAACGCAAGGATTTTGTCTTTCCCTGCATGCAGTGTTTAATCTTTCTAATCTTTGAATGTGAATGTATTTTTTGCCTTTTGTAAATTCACAAGATTAGCATAGTTTCTTCCAAAACAGCAGTTGACAAACATGCTCTGCTTAAGTATATCTAAATTTCCACCTAACTGTGAATTGTCCATAGTGACCAATTCATTCTTAGAGTTAAACCTCTAAAAGGCTAACACTCACTCACTGACTTTAACAACTTTTTTTTAAAGAACAGTTTCTAAAAAACTATGTTTTTGTTAAATATTTTGTTTATTAAAAAATTATACTGTCTTGCATAATAATCATAATAATAATAATAATAATAATAATTCTATGCATTGTGTGATTCAGTGATGTTGCTCTTGACTTTTTGCATGTTTTCTAGATGTTCTGACATTTGTACGTTTATGTGGTACTTGTAAAAATCGTAACCATTGCTGCTATAATCACCACCATTTTAGGTAAGTGGAAACTGTACTGTGAAGCTGTGCCACTTAACAGGATTTTGTGTGTCATGCTAAAACTGCATTCTGCTGATCATTTCTTGGTTTATGCCAGTATTTAGTGCCTTCTGTAGAAGGAATCAATATGTTGTGGTAGATGGGATGTGCCAAATTTCTAATACCTTGTCTGCACAGATGATCACTTACCAGCTTGAAGCTTAAAAAAAAAGTAAAAGGAAAAAATAATATTTAACTCTCCATCTTTCTTTAAAGTGACTTCTCATTGATTTTTATTTGGAAAACCTTTAATAGAGCTGAAGATAAGCCATCTTCTCCTGCCACACCTCCTGCTGCAGCAGTCTGCGAACTGTGAGGGGTATGAGAGAATGTGTAGCACCCAAATGTTCCTATTGGTTACAGATCTAGTGAATAGCCAGACCTGCTCAAGTAATTTTGGAGCATGCTAAAATGCTATTTAATTAAAGCAGTCTTCTGGTTACCATAAGAAACTGTTAGCTCTCACAGCAGTTGTGAGCTGGCTCTCGTAAACAAGTGTCAGCCTGGTCAAGTGGTGGATTCCAGTTTCTGCTCTGCCTCTACTGAAGCCACACATTGCTGCCAAATGAGACTTGGATGAAATTCAAGCCCAAGACTTTTGGTCTCATTCTTTCCAACTGCTCCCATGGCAGACAAGCCCTGTTTATCAAAATTCTGACATTGCATTTTCAGTTCCTCTTCTACCCTCTGCTTAAAATCTGGCAGTATTGCAAATACACACAAGCATACGCATTCGTTTAGATCTTTGTGAGATTTTGACAGGCTAAAATTGTATCGTACTGTACTCATACAACAGAAACAGGCAAGAAGGAAATGTGAGATACTCACCTCTCTGGTGCATTTCCCAGCCACCAGGCATGGTTCACTGTACCTAGGCTGGTCTTTAAAATAGGGTTTTGTATGGAAAAAAGAAGAGACTGGCCATCAGTTTTCCATCTCTATTGAGACATGAAAGCCTGTTACACATCTTGAAAAGACTTTTCAAATCAAAATAACACGTTATCAGAAAAACTGCATGATTGGGAAAAATAAGAGTACATTGAATTCGTCCTTAGAAGTATTGGTCTGAAGTCATCTCTGTCTCCAAGGAGGAAAATTTACAGCCCTTGTGATGTAAAACAGTTCCAAAAGAAATAGAAGTTTATGCCAGAATTTTCAATGTAGTTGTTCCTTTTAGTGGTATCCAGGACATTTACAAAAAGCAATATTAAAGGAAACATACAGAATACACTGAAAATCATCCTGTGTAGTAGGTTGCAAGCCAGTCCCCCACAACCTGATGAATTTAGAAACCCCAGCTGAAGATTAAAACCTTCCACAAATGATAGAATGCTGAGAAGCCTTTTGCAGCACCTCAGTTTCCATCAGTTGGAGGGAACAGGGCTCTCTTCAGAAATGTTAGGTCCTTTTATTGTCCTTTAAAAACTGGAAGCTTTTTCAGACTCATTTTACCAGACGAGGAGCCAGCTGGGACCGGTTACAGAGTGGTTCTCCATTGTTTTGGTTGTCTCGTAGCCATTTACATACGATCATGTGCTTCCACTAGTATGAGTGAAGGGCTGTCACACCACAGAACTCCTGCCTATGTGGCCCTAATATTAAATATTCAAGGCGTGGTCTTATATCCTGCATTTCTTCTGCTTATAGGTAGATCAGATTCTCAATGGTCCCACTAACTTGGGACTAATTTGGATTCTAAATGGTCCCACCAATTTCTCTAATTGTCTTACCAAGTGATCTTTCTAACTTCTTCTATGTGTTGGCCTAACTCGCCAAAAAAACAGTCAGATTCCTGCAACACAGCAGCTGTTTTTTCCCCAGCTTCTTCTTTTCTATTGTGAAGCTAGGTATATCTGCATTATCTCAGCTTACGTTCAAGTCAGAAAAGCTATCAACATCGTTTATTCCCACTTTGCACGCTGGAAATACAATTAGGGTTTTATAGGTGCAGACCTGATCTAGCCTGCTGCCTGTGGCATGTCAGTCTCTAGCTGCATTTGTTTGCTTTTCACCACAATTCATCAGTTTCAAGATGCAAACTAGATGATATTAATGGTGTGCTGGTTTAGATACCACCTTCCAATCACAGTGATTCCTTCAGTGTACATATTGTCAGTCCTGTAATTGCATTTTGTCTGATGCACATTATATTGCAGGACCAGCTTTCCTTTTTCCTTTTACATATAGCTTAGCCTATGCTGCTGAAAGGATCCAGGAAAGAGTTATCCATCCAAACACCAATGGAATTTGGGACTTAAGCTTTTTTTAGACCCCCTTGCAAGCCCCAGCTGTAATCAGCTATTTAAGGCAGAGATTTTAGTGTGAGGAGTGCTACGTATCTTCCACTCCAAACGCAGTTGCCTGTACACGGGGCACCTTCTTACACAGCTCTCATGCTCCTGCATTTGGGAGATTATATAAACGGCAGCTTATTAGGGAGGAGTAATATTTTGATGCCTTTTAATGCATTAAGCTCTGCAGATCTAGGAATCTGGGGGGAAGGGGGAGATTACTGCATCAGTTTCTGAAAACATGAGCAATATTGTCAACTAGTCCATTTTCAGTTACCTGTTTGACCCCATTGTCCTCAAATTACCCTATTTCTGTACTTGCACAGCAACATGAGAAAAACAAGCAAAAAGGCTTTGTGGCTGTAAATGAAGATGGATTTCATAACCTACTTTGAGCCTCAGATCCCCAGTAGGGTTTCCAGGGCTGGTAATTTTTTAATCATCAGCTGAGTCAGTTTTGAGCCATGTGAATGTCACATTGCCATACCTGCAGTGTATTTTTAAGACGCAAACTTCATACAGGGTAAGGTCCTTCACAGGTGAAGACCTACATGGTCAACAAACTTGTCTGTCACTTGTGTGAATTGAGAACTGGTTTTTTTGTTGTGATGTATTTTTCTTCTTCAAGACATTCCACTATTCTTTAATGGGGATAGAGTAAACAAAATGTGTGTTGTACTGTTATCTGCCACAATGTCTCCTTGAAAAATGTTCTTTAAGTATTTGAGTACAGAAGTGCCCTCAATAAGAAGAAAGTAAAGAGACCAAAAGGGTTTTTTTTAAGCGTTGTTTATGAGTTTGCTCTCTTGCTTAGTTGTCAAATAATTAGGCTTTTGAAAAGAATTGATTCAATTTGTGCTAATTGGAGTATGACACTCTCTGTCACTGGTCTGTAAATTCCAGAGATATTCTGATCTTTATTGCACTTCATCTCCATTTTTATTCTCTTATGATAATCTTTAAGAAGTCTAGTTCTGCTGCATTAGAGATTGGTTTCAGTGTCTGTACAATGTTTGCTACTATTGTAGTGTGAGTTCTTATTTTTGATTTTTAAAATTTATATTAGTATGGCCTTAACTTACAGAAATAAAGACCATTTAAAATAAATCAAAATAGTCCTTGATGTCTGTGGTAAGCGCATGCTTTATTCACAATATTTTGTCTGTAATTAGGTGTAGCAACCAAGTCTCATGTATTTAATAAACTGTTTTCTGCAAAGTTGACTCTTTTCTTTAATTGAGTGAAAACAATTTATGTGAGCATTTCGAAGCATGTTGTATGAAAAAGCACAAGCTGTGTCTCATGCTTTTCAAGCTTGACTGTCTACATAGCTGGGGAGTTCCCAGGCAGCTGTGGTGCATTTTGATCAGCAGAATGCAAATAGGCTCACCAAGAAATAGTTGCTCTTGTACCCTCCTAACTTCTAGGGTTGTGTTTCAGGAAAACATTTAAACAATTGCTTAAGTAAGTTCTTCCCTACTCAGGAATGTACTTAAAAGCAAGCTTGGCTTGAACCATTTGCTCATTTAATCTCAGTATAGTAGGACTGAAAGCCTACATCCTGAGTGCCATTTTGGAGAGCCTTTTGGAAGTAATTTTCCTGAACCTCAATTCCAAGGCACAATTTAGCCTGAAATTATTAATTTTGCACTCAGAATTTCAGCAATAAGATCTGCTCTCCACATTGTTTTGTTTTAAAGTTCATCTAGAATGAAGTGTGAATCCAAGAATATGCATTTTTTAAGATAGTTGCTTGTCAGGTATGAAGTTTTTCTGTTCAAGAGGTTTTAAAATGAAAGGACCAGAAAACTGAAGCTAATAAAGCTCTTATATCGTGAAACATCGCAGATGAAAAAATCCCTTAAGAAATTCCACAGAGCTACTGTTCATAGGATGATAACTGTGTTGGAGAAGGTCAGAGTGTCTTGAGTTCTGCCAAAGGAGCATGAGAAAAAGGAAAAAGCCAAATTCCCCTGGAAAATGCCATCTAGAGAACTGCAATGTGCATTGTTTTTAGGACATCAGTGCAGGATAGTGCAGGATAGTGAGAAATAAGTGACATCATGGGTGAGGTTTAGAGGAACATGATTTTCACGAGGTATTCTGGGACTGCATTTCTATCACCTGGCAAACTGTGCTTAAAAAGTTCCCTTCTTGATCCTTGGTGCTAGCAGCTGGACTGTGCTTAGCACAGCAACGTGTCAAAAGTATCCTGTCAAAGATAGGAAGGAAGAAAGGAAGGCCTTTGGATGAAGAGAGAGAAAAGTGAGGTATGGACAGGTGATGGCCAGAGACTACTGGGTGTTTTCACTGTCTGTTACACATGCACAGTAAACCTGTTGGATTAAGCTTCATAGCTGGGATTAAGCTGTCTTCACAGAGGTTGAAGTTAATGAGTTTATGCTTAGTCTAAAAGTGAGTAGGCAGCGGGTGATTAATGGTTAATGTGTTTAATGCAGATGCAGCTAAGCATATTGGCAAAATTCTGGTAACTCAGCTGCTTTAACTTTTCCCTTCGTACACTGATTAACTCAGATTGCCACTTTGAGAACCGCCATGCTCCCACAGCCAGTGGAATGGCTGGATAACCAGCAGCAGTGTCCACATGCTGGGTGCAGTCTTGCACTGTCCAGGCCTTCGGTGTAGCAGGGCAAGCAGCACTGAGGAATTTGGCTTGGGCAATCTAGAGTGCCTCCCCACGATGATCTCACAAGAGTGATAGAATCTCCTGAGCTCAGTTGTGGCTGAATAATCTGAACATTTTGTTCATGACATTGCTGAAGGGTATCAAGGGTATTTGCAGCTGATGCAGAAGTTGCTTAGGGACACTATGGCATGTTACCTCTTCAGATAAGCTTTGAAGGTGGCAAACTGGGGTCTGTAATTCGCTGGTGGCTTGCTTTGCAGTATACACCAAAGAAAAATGGAAAAAGGCAGCTATTCCTATAAAGGATCTACAACATTTCTTTATGGTGTAGCCTGATGGCTTACTATATTGCAACCTTCACTACTGATATCTTTCAAGAAGTCTGATTAGAAAGAAACGAAAAAAAAGATGGCTAGGTGAGATGGCTATGTATGAGAAGATGTGGCTATTTGTGTATGGACACTTTGTTCCAAGGTCCAAATCCCCTACAGGAAGAGAATGCACACACAAGACTGGCAGCACATAAGATGCTTATTGCTACATCGCTAAAAAACTGTAAGGAAATGACACCTGGAGAAGCTTTAAGACAAAATCCTGCATCTAGCATGATACGAGTGGAGTTCCTCAGGGACAGGTATTTTGACTGATGCAGTTTAACATTTTTGTCAGTGACAAAGGGCATAGGGTGATAGGATAAGGGGGAATGCCTTTAAACCAAAACAGTGTGGGTTTAGTTTAGATAATAGGAAGAAATCCTTTACTGTGAGGATGGTGAGACACTGGCAGAGGTTGCACATAGAAGGTGTGGATGCCCCATCTCTGGAAGTGTCCAAGGACAGGCTGGATGGGGCTTTGAGCAATCTGGTCCAGTGGAATGTACCTCTGTCCACGGCAGAGAGTTGGAGCTAGATGATCTCTAAGGACCCTTCTAACCCAAACATTTTCATGACTCTATGATTAGTCACCTCAAAACTCTTAATGTACTACAATAACCTTTAGTTACTCTTGTCCCATGTCTCCTAGTTTTGCTTGTGGGGGCTGAGAAGGGGTGGAGCCTGTGGCTCTGTGGGCACAGCTGGGTTGCTGTTCTGTANTCCCCAACATAAGAAAGATGTGGACCTGTTGGAGCAAGTCCAGAGGAGAGATATGGCAATGATCAGGAGGCTGGAGCACCTCTCTACAAGGACAGGATGAGATGGTTGGGGCTGTTCAGCCGGGAGGGGAGAAGGCTCTAGGGAGACTTTATAGTGTCTTCCAGTACCTAAAGGAGTTCTAATAGAGAGCTGGAGAGGAACTTTTTACAAGGGCATAGGGTGATAGGATAAGGGGGAATGCCTTTAAACCAAAACAGTGTGGGTTTAGTTTAGATAATAGGAAGAAATCCTTTACTGTGAGGATGGTGAGACACTGGCAGAGGTTGCACATAGAAGGTGTGGATGCCCCATCTCTGGAAGTGTCCAAGGACAGGCTGGATGGGGCTTTGAGCAATCTGGTCCAGTGGAATGTACCTCTGTCCACGGCAGAGAGTTGGAGCTAGATGATCTCTAAGGACCCTTCTAACCCAAACATTTTCATGACTCTATGATTAGTCACCTCAAAACTCTTAATGTACTACAATAACCTTTAGTTACTCTTGTCCCATGTCTCCTAGTTTTGCTTGTGGGGGCTGAGAAGGGGTGGAGCCTGTGGCTCTGTGGGCACAGCTGGGTTGCTGTTCTGTACCACCCACATCATCGCTGGGCCATGGCTTCAGCAGGAGAAAAAGTGAGCACGCCGCAGAAGCAGCACTGTTTTGTTCTGTTTCTTCCTCAGGGAGGTTTCCGAGACCAGCGCTGCAGACTTTGTCCCTCTCCTGCCAGTCCCTTCCAGTCCCTCAGGAAGAATGCAACCCCAAGCAGCAAGCACAGCTGAGCCCAGCAGAGCACCATGGCAATGGTGTGGGAAAAGCCATGGGGAACGGAGGCGAGCCTGAGCCTGAGCCCAGCCGAGCCAAGCCCAGCGGAGAAGATCTGAGCTGAGCTGATGCTGCTGAGCACAGCCAAGCCCAGTGGTCGAAAGCAGGTGACACAAGACAGACTATTCTGGCTTTTGGGAGGTTTGTCCATCGTTGTTTTTCACTGTCTTGTGCTCGGGGACAGAGAATGCCATCTGGGGAGAGCATCTGCCATCTTGACTTTGACTCAGCACCCACCCAGACTGAGTTGAGGTGGTGAACATATTTTGTGTGTAAAGCACCTTCTTTCTGGCATAGTTTTGTTATTAGTGTTGTGCTGTTATTGTCTGTTTCTTATTTCATTGCTGTTTGTTTTCAGTAAATTGTTATCTCAACCCATATCTGCCTTTGTCCCTCTCTCACTGGAAGAAGAGTGGGGGCAACTGGAACAGCTTATTTGGAGTTTAATTCCCAGCTATTTTTAAACCACCACACCATGCAAAATAGTAAAGGAAACAGGACTGGAGAGAAAACTTGCTTCAAATATGTACCTTGGGAAAGGCAGGCATTGAATGCTGAGGAGATAACATGCTGCTAGCCGTGGAACAAATAACTCTGTCACACAAGATGATGCCATTTATCTGCAGCTGGAAGGAGATTTCTGCGTGTCAGGACCTTGGTGAGGGACACTCAGATATGTCCCTGGAGGCTCAGGGTGGCCAGAAGTTCTCATCTGCAAAGGGTTGCATGAGAAAATGATTGAGCAGACAAACATTGCCCATCCTACAAAAACAGAGAGCTAAGCTGTATCCTCCTCTGCAATACCATCTGCTGTGGGGGTCACCTCTCTGCAACATCTGTGTTCTTCAGTCTCATGGTTCTGGAGCCCCTCCTAGAGGCAGATCTGTTTACACAGTTGTAAAAAGTGGTTATGAAACTATTTAGCAGACCAGAAATTGGTCAGGCCACATTGGTGCTGCATCAGGCCCCTGGTGCTTGCAAGCCAGCAGGAAGTGTGTCCTGGCTCACCCAATGAGAGCTGGGTGGCCTCTAAACAGCATCTAAAATCCTTGTTCTTTCTGGACAACAGTGGGATCTGCCAGGAGCCTGTGGGGTGTGTCAATGTCTTTGCTACATGTGCTAGCACAAAAACTAGTAAAAGACAGTTAAAGATGAGTAGAATCTGAGGATTTTAGGAACTTCCAGACACTGCAGATATCTTCATCCTCTTTATTTGGAGTGGTTGTGGGGAGAGATTAGTATGTTTGCCTCCACGGAAGGAGATTGAATACAGACGCTGGCCTTTCTGATGTAGTGCCACTGAGAAGGTGACTGCTAATTTGCATTATGAGCAGCAACAGGCTCTGCGTGAGGAACTGCCTTTGCTCTAGAGGAAGCATGCAGAGATGGAAAGAGACATCAGAGCTGAAATCTAACCAGTTTTGATGGCACCTTATTAGCTCATCTGGCGCCTTTTAGCTCCTCTTCTTCCCTCACCTAACACATGCACAGTGCAACTCCTAGCATCAGCATGGAGCAGAGCATTAGGTATCCAGACATTTACCATGTGCATTTCAACTTAAATGGTCTGGCATGGAGCACCCACAAGCCATCAGATAATAACACAGTTGTCTGCATAGAGGTAGGGTGTGTGTGTGTTTCAGCAAGCAAATGTAACTGTTTTCTTCCTATATCATTTCAGTGACAGAAGTTTGGCAAGAGGGCTTGTGCCTGCACAGATGGCAGTGTTGTGTGATTTTGCAGGGTTTCTGCCATGAGTATGGCATCAGCTGAACCAAAAACAGAGGTAAACTTTTCCGAAGGAACCTTCCTTACTGAAGGCAATGAAGCTCTGGTGCTGTCTGTTCACACACCTAGCCCACAATCCCCAAAGTGTGGTTAGAAAGTAAACTTTCTGGGAAGATCCAGGAAGAGGGAGACAAAAGGCATTTTAGGGGTGAGAGACCAGGACTCAGATTTAGATGCAAGATCTCCTCCTTTATCAGTTACTCAGGCACCTACAGTGGCACTGAGTTTGCACAGGCAGACTGTGAGTTACACATGTAAAAATTCAGTCTTGTGGGGCTTGATCTAGAACCATCTAGTGCTGACGTGATTGTAACACTGGGCACTAGTGGTTGCATGGCTCTTCTGGATATAGGACATGTTCCTGGCTGCTTAATGCTTTTCCAAATTCTATCTGACAGGTCCCAGTGAGAACTCCTGTGTACACTCAGTAAGGGTGTAGTTTTGTTACTATGTCCTGGTGATGCCCCAACAGTACTCCAAGAACTCCATGAGGTGTTCAGACGTTAATTTCAAATGCTTGGAGCATCATCTGACTGCTGGCAGGCAATGCTAGGCAAAGAGCTTTGTGGTTTGGTATGCAGCCACTGAAGTCAGCAATGAAAGCAGGATGGGAATACCCTTATCTTTAAACAGAGCCCATGAACTGGTGTGGTATTGAACCAAGATCCCAGTCTTTCCAGGAATCTTCCATGCTGTCCAGGAATGAAAGGCATAAACTGTTTTCTTCTGGACCAGAAAAAAGCAATTTATGCCAATTAAAAAAAAAAAAAACAAACAAAAAACCAACAACAAAACAACCCAAAAATCCCCAGAAAATCCCCAAAACCACAGAAGCAAGGATGCTGTATTTCCCGGAGCAGTCAAAAGCAGTATAATTCTTATTCCAGCCTTCTGATGATACAACACCCTTACAGATGGTAGGTGATACATGCTTGCCATCAAAAAACCGTAATTTTGTTTCAGCTTTATTTTGTTATGCTAAGACTCCTATTCTGCAAGCATTAGAGCTGCACACTGCTCATAGCAGCCATCGCTTTCTGATCTCACTACACATCCAAGCCCTAGAGCAATTCATGCAATTTTTTGTCGTTTATGAGGACAAGGTGTATAGTGTATATAGACATTAATGTGCATCACTGTGCATGTGGTATGAAGCATTCCTGAATGGCCACCCGTGTACCCTGTTCTGTTGAAGCACTTGACTCACTGTTCCTGTTCAGGACCAAGTAGAACTAATAAGAAGCTGTTACTGTGGGCACTGTCAAGTATCAGAGCTCAGCTCAAACCAGACACACCAATTCTGAAGATCTGGAATATGGAGAAAGTGGGAACTAGGACTTAATTTCCTAGCATGTGATAAACCCTGCCTTGGGAAGCCAGAAGATATCTACATCTCTATCTCCTGTTGCAGTTCAGTAAATTGCCTGAGTGATACTGCGATTAAGAAACAACCACCATAATTTTCACACCAAGGCCTGTCAGAAGTTAATTAAGTGGGATTAATTGCAGTGTGAGAATATCAGTGAGGCTGGAGCTGTTATATCTTTCAGGACAACTGGAGTTGTATGATTATGATCTTGATTTTAGCAGGCTGTTTCCCAAAATGCTCTCAGTGCTCTCAGCAGCAGTCCTTGGATGAGCTACTGTGAGCCAGTCACAGCTCACGAGATGGCAAGGAGCTTGTGGGGAAATGTGGGGCTGAATGTTACTGATCCAGGGACTGGGCAGAGAAACATCCTGAGGGTACAAAGCTCTATGGAGAACATGGTAGGGGGCAAGCAGTGCCTGAACAGTTGCTGCAAGAGGGTTGTAGCAAGACCCAAGGACACAAGACGGCAAAGCTTTGTCAAGGAGACTGCTGGTGAGAGACCAGCTCATCATTTCCATGAGAATTTTGGCCTTTCTTAGCAGAGCTGTCCACCTAATAACTCACCACTCATAGCTCATCAAGTGACTGCCAGGCTGCACACAGACAGAGGAGGAACATTTGCCATGAACAAAGGTTTTAAACACAGCTTTGTTTAGAAAAAATACTTGCAGCCTACCTTTCAGATGGAAGGAAGTACTGGTTTTGTTGCCTGACTAGCTGCAGTGTGCGGAAGAAGGCGGGGGGGCCCTTCAGTTCATGAGACTTCTGCCCCTTGACAGGCCTGCACAGCAACTTGCATTTATCACATGTGCCCTCTGTGTAGCTTTTTTCGAGCAATCTTTCTTGGAGTCTTCAGGAGGAGATCCTGGGCTGTCAGAGATATGCATGCCACAGACTGAGACTCCTGTTACAGAAGAGTCCAGAGTTCAGAGAATTAGACAATGTGCTTACATTGTTAGCCTGTGCAGGGCCCATCTGCTCAGCTTTCCAGCTTGATTTTCTTGCAGTGGGTCCATCAGCTGGGTTTATGCAGTTCCTTTACCTTTTATATACTATATTAACAGCAAAATCTGCAACAATACAAACTTCTTTTTAAAATCACATCTTCCCAGTGTGCAGCATTACACTTCTGTGGCTGCAGTAACAGACAGCAGTGGTCAAAAAATCAAAGGTTAGAAGGAGAAATCCAGCATCTCCCTCCTGTTGACCTTGAATGTACCACCTCTTCCCTTTTCCTGCCATACTGAGATAGTCACTGTGGGGATCACAGTGCATGAATGTTCAGAGCAACCTCTCACTGCTAAATTCATTGGGCTGCAAAATCCCATTAGCTTCAGCTCTGTAAAAAGTAGACAAAGTATAGTAGATATAATAAAATTATAATGGTATCATAAAAATGCATTACTCTTTCATAAAGGATATTAAGTGCCTGAACATCTATAAAAAAGTTCTCCATCAATCCTCTGCTTTTAGTTCCTGCCTGTAGGCCTGAAGATCTCCATTTATGAAATGCACACTGCCTGTCTTCATTTAACTCATGGTATTCATCATGATGCACCTGCCTTTGGTCCACTGAAGCAACAGGGTCTTGTTTTGTTGTGCCTAATAGGGAGAAGAAAGTGTGTATGGCTGGAAAATTCTACTTGACTAGCATTGCCTGTCCAGCTTGCACAGACACTTGTGGTGAAGAGATGCACTGGCAGCAGTGTCAGCCAGTATAGGAATTGAGAGAGTTTTCCCCCGGTGCCAGGGTCAATTAAAAAACGAAAAACCTTTGCCTTTGCCATTCTCCCACCGTTTCTACAGCAAAGCAAAAGGTGCTGTGTTGTTCCGCATTGCTGACTCTGAGTGACAGTACATTTTTAGCTTTGTAGCAGCACTAGGGTAACTTCATGTTGTTGCCTCTGAGTTTTCAGCACATAAACTCATGAGAAATCATCAGAGAAGATAATCTTTCTTAAATTCTGCACATTTTTTGAAAAACACATACATTGTTGCTAGTCAGCAGTGGTGGCAGCACGTCACTAGGACAAGCTATTTTTATCCCCTTTCTTTATTTTTTTTCTAGCATAGTCAACTAAGCTCAAAAATTTAATTTTGATGATGACTTCAAGTACTTGTGTATCAGTGCTGTGAGCCCCAACACCACCAAGGCCACCCCTGTGCTCTCTGTGTGTGGAGATACTGGTGCATGACCAGAGGACTCAGAGATTACATGGACATCACTAAGGTCAGGAAACTTAGAATAATACTGGGTTTTTTTCAGTGCTGGAAGCCAGCCCCTCTGGTGAAACGAAGTTACCATGAAGTTTAAAAGAGATGGACTTTCAGCCTTCTTTATGTCCCTGTGGTCTTGTGGATTTTCCAAGTTTCTCTCAATAAAACTGTAACCTTTTCTAATTCACATGCTGTTTTCTTTGTGGTTGAGCCAGCAGCTTTGAAACCCAGGGTGATGCTAAAGATTTCTTTGTACATAATGCTTGTGCACAACCTTAGTCTCATGCTCTGTGTGACAAAATTTCCTGCTGTTACCCTAAGGTATGTATGGCTTCTGCTTCTACAGCTTGTCAGGGTAATCTCGAGCATTTGAGAACTTTTCTGCAAAAATGAACTCCCAGAAACATCAGTGTTCACCTCACCCCAAAAATAAGGACTCTGGCTAAGGTCCAAAGTAAAAAAACCCTGTTCATGTTTTTGTAACTAAATTTCTCTGTTAGGTTGATCTAAGACATTGGCAGGCAAAAGCAGTCAGACTGGAAGTCTGATTGCAACACTGACATCTCATGGCTAAAAGAAGAAGTTGCTTCTGCTTCACCTTTTTCTCTTCTTATTCCTCCTTCACCTACTTCTCCTCCTTCTTTACCTGAAAAGTATCCACTTCCATATATACCACAGTGCTGTGAAAGTACAGAGTATTACACCCAAGTGGTAGGTCACACACATTTGCACACAGTCACACTTCAGTGCAACTGGAACCTTCATTCACTTCAAAAAAAGCCAGGAATTTGGCTCCTTTCTTCTGAATCTGGATTTCTGCAGCTGGTGTGAAAGTGGCACCAGCAAGCAAAATGCATCTGATTTGTTTGAACATCCCTTACACCACAGCATTTCACTGCAGCCTCTTCCCAAAACTCTAAGGCTGCCAAGAAACAAATTTCTGGGTAAGCATGGAAGCTGTTGCAGGGTTCTTCAGAGAGCACAGAGAAGCCCTAAATATGTTTTCCCACCTGTGATTATTTCCTTTCTGAAAATACCTTGACACATCTTTCTCCTTCCTCTTGTTCCAGATCCCAGCAGTGAAGCTGAGTGAATCCCTGGAGGACTTCTACATCACCATGAAGAAAACAGATGTGTCTGACTTTGTAGCCACATCCTTCTGCACTATCCAACAAGGCTTGGACCAGATCCTCAAGAATGCTGGTGGCTGCTTTCTCCACCACCAGCATCACCTTCAGCTCTTCCACCAGGAAGATGAAGGATAAGCCTAAGGTCTTGAGCAAGGCTGGCATGTCTGGTGACTGCTCTCACAACGTCTACTTCTTCCTTGTTGATGAGGAGGCGTGGAGGACAGGATGCCTGAGGTGACAGCCCCGTAGCCCTGCTCTCCATGGAGGTGAAACACAGCAGCCAGCACCTGAACATGCAAACCTTGCAGGAGCAGGCAGGCATAGCGTTTGATGACATTGAATTGCTCAGAGACTCCCAGAACAGGTCATTTTTTGCCAGAATGGGTAGCAGGAAGCAAGAAAATGGGCAGAACACAAATTGTGTTATGGCCAGGTCTCCCATGAGCACAAGCTCTGCCCATAGTGCCTTCTCTGAAAGTACCTGTGCATACAGGGGCCCTGACACAAAGGGAGGCCAAGTCACCCCTGTACCTGGTGGCTTGGGAGCAGGTCAGCAGCATGGGGAATGTCTGGTATGAGGAGCCAAGGGTGGGGATCTGCTCCTTCAGAGCTGATCAACCCCAGGCTGGTGAAGAAAGCTGGAGCACTGTGAAAAATCTACTTTTGTCTCCTTCACTAAGGTTTCCAGGAAGTTTTTCTGTCTTAGCATCTAAGACGGAGCAACTCTGGCCTCTGTCTGCTCTCAGCATCCAGCATCCCAAGAAGTCGCTTTACGATGATGTGAACAAGTTGAGCTGCTTTCAAACAAGAGACAAAAGTGGAATGACAGGACAGGGCAGAGGAAGGTGGAATATGGTGTGGTCCCATTTTGGAGATGAATACTGCTTTCTTCTGAAGAGCTGGGGAGCAGTAGTCTCCTTCATCACTACCAGTTCTTCCAAGGAAAGAGCTGGTGGAGAGCTTTTTCCTCATTGGAGGCAGTAACATGTATATGATGGATCTTCCTTCCTAGTAAGAATAGCTAGGAGAAAGGAGACTGAGTTCTGGGGACCAAGAGCTCCTGAAGCTTAAGTGCTTCAGCTTAATATGCTTTCAGAGCCACTGTACAGAAATTACTTTCTTGTGAATCATATTTTTTAATGGTTCACAACTTTGTACACTTGTTCAGTGTATTGTAAATACAGCTATTTTTCACTACCTGATTATTTACACTAGATCTGTAGGCACTGCTATAAACTACTATTGGCTTTACCAAATAATAAACAAACAGATGAAATTAATTAACAAATTAATAGCAGACTGTCTTGGGGTGACTTTATCATGTGTATCCCCTACCATCGCTCTATGCCCAAACAGGATTCCTATGCCTTTAAACTGAGCCTGGGAGAGGAGAGAGAAGCGGCCAGGTGAACTTTTCAAAGCAGTCTGTGCCTCAAGGTCGCTACTCCTCTGCGTTCGGCTGTGTGGGGAGAAGAGTGGAGGAAGCATGCTGCCTGCTTTTTCCAGGAAGCTGGCCAGCTTTTCGGCTCTTTTCTTCGGAGAGAGATGGAGAGAAAAGCTTGGTTTTGTTTCCTTTTCCTTTGGACTTGCTCAAACCACCAGAGCATCTGAACTCCACCGGGGGACCTTCCCCTGGCCTGGAGGGGGGCACCCACATCGACCCAGCTCCAAGGAAGAGGAGAGAGACCACCCCTGCAGGAGGACTCTGAAATCTTTCATATTTTCTCTCCACAGTGAGAGAGATTTCGTTATTTAGCACTATTGTTATTTTCCTGTGTGTTCGTTAAATAAATAGTTCTTTTTTTTTTTCTTTTCACATTCCTCAGAGGAATATTTTCTCTCCTGAACCTGGTGGGGGAGGGGCGGCTATACCCTGCCTTCCTTTGGGAAGACATTCCTTTTGGACGTTTCCTTGAATTTGTCCCAAACCGGGACACAGACAAAAAATAGCATCCCCAAAGGACAGCATTTTCAGTCAGTCACATATAAATAGTGAGCACTTAAATCAAAAACCAGCAGTTGGGGGCTGACCACGTTTTGAGACATATTAAAAGGGGCTTATATCAGGAGTCAAATGCTCAGTCTGGCACCCAAATGATGTAATTTTCAAAAATTGGTGACCAGGTTAAAAATAATGGCCCTAAACTCCTATAGCTATGGTTTGGTCTGCTTTCTGTTGAGAGGAAACGTTCATTTCAGCTGGAGCTGTGATGAGCCTTTAATTCACAAAGACAACTTGGAAGACTTAACACAGAGCTGGGGAGCAATATTTGATGATGTGCAGTCAGCTTGTATTCTAATGGAAAGATATGTCTGGGTTTTTATCTACCATGTTCCACCACTGTGAGAGGATTGGTAAGGTTTACCATGCTCACTACACAGACACTGATTTTTCTAGTTCTGTGTAACACCTCTCCCTTGCCATATCAGAATAAAGCAGAACAGTATGGCATAATTGTTGATCATCATCTGACTACTAATGAGATGAAAATATTTCAACAGATATATTTGCAACTGGAATGTGTAAGTCACCAAAAGATCATTACTCCTTCACCTGAGTTTTGAATTATTTTCAATTCTAAATCCTGTCCCTAAATGCAAAAGAATTAAAAACACAATTCCCACCCATTATGTGAATTATCAACATTATGAGATGCAGGAAAGCTAACACTTGCTGGTTAATAATGCATTATATGTCAGACCAGTAAGAACCCTAGCTGTGATTCAGTGTTTTGCTTTGTTCTTCATGAAAATGGTCTTGGTTTTGAAAAGCTGTCATATTTATAGAGGACTGAAAGGTGTATTTTGTTACTCACTGTAAATATTACTTATGGGGATATTTCTGAAATCAATTTGACTGTCAGATAGAAGCCTGTAATTTTCACTATACTGTATGCATTAGGAAATCCCATTGGTAGATCTCCTGCCACTTGAAACCAATATTGTAGGAAATAGCTGACAGAAAAGGAAAACATAGATAGAGTTGGGGAGGGGGAAGGAGATCCAGCATTGGCTTTCATTGCTGTGTCAAAAGCAAGCAAGAAATCTACAGTGACATATCTACATGAATCTATAATGGCATATTTATGGGGGATGCACAATGCATACTGAACACACATTGCAGAACTGGGAGGCAGTGAATTGCTGTCTGATGGAGATTTATGTCCTCTGAGTGAAGGAAAGGTCCTGTATGAATTCTGTTTGGGTGTGAACTACTGAGAGGTGATAAAGCCTCCTCCAGTTTGGCATTATGCTTGTCCTGACCACACATAAAAATACTCACTAGAACAGAATACTCACTAGAACAGAATTTTCCTGACACACCTTTCTCAACTTCCCTCTTTGGAACTGATCCTCTTTAGACAGACACTGAATTCACTGGCTTGGACAAAACCAGCCTTATTACCTTGAGGGTCAGGCTCTCATCTGGCCTGTGTGAAGCTGTGGGTCAGCTTGGGTTCCAATTATTTTTTCACGATTTATCCCAATCCAGCTCCAGTTGGATTGAGAGCACTGCCTTTTCAAGCATGAATCCAGGCACTTTCCTGTGCTGTGGAGGTCAGGTTCACATTCCATGCCTGGACAGAGCAGCGCATGGACTGCTCCTGTGTGGTAAACTCTTACCTCTGGGGTTTCTGGTTGCCTTCTCAGATGGTCTCAGAAGAACCAGCAGAGACTAAGATTATTTTGAAGTCCCAAGACCTCCCACGGAAAGTGAGAACTAGAGCCTCACTCGGCTCTAATTATAATTTTGTATTTAAGGTGACATTTGCACTTCCCAGCATGGAGCTGGAGTGTGAGGCTGTCTCAGAGGAGCAGAGACTAAGGTCTCTCCAGAGCTGAAAGGATGGAGGTGCTCCCACATGCACAGCACAAATCTATGTTCCAAGAGAACACTGGCATCTCATCTTGCAGCCCCATGGCCCACAAAAGAAACCTTTATCCAGTCACTACTTACCTTCTGTTTCTGACCCTTACAATCTATTGGCAAAAATAAGTTTCTGGGAGGACTGTGCCAATTGCCTTCCACTGGGTCAGAGCCTGAGGGTGTGGCAAACTGCGGGGTGCACATGGTCTCTGTGGGTTAGAGCATGGGAGCCTTACATCCCCTTGCCTTATCCTGTCCCCTTAGAGAGCTCTGGGCTGAGATGGCTTGATGTGTGCTTTATCAGGTGCTGTTGTTGTTTACTTAGTCTTCACTAAAGTCAGGCAGCATCCCTCACACATGTCATCAGGCTTGTGCTCAAGCTGGAATCAGCCAGCATTTTGTTTGACTCGGCTTGCTAAACTCTTCACAATCTATGTCACTCTTCAATAATAATAGAAATGTTTAAGTGCTGCAAAAAACCCCCCACACCCTCATCAATGAATCTGAGTACTTCAGGGTGATGTTCTACCCAATAGAGTCATGGCCTTTCTCAGCTGAACATACTCTGAGGGTTCCCAAAAGTAACTTTCTAATCCTAGTCTTGCTTACATATGTCAAAAAACATAATTACATCTTGTTTAGTACTGAAATAGAGCTTCATTAAAGCACATTTGCTGTGGCATGACCAAGTAGCTCAGGTAAGGGATATTGCAAGGAAGGAACGGTGATGGGAGGGAAGGAAGAAGTGGAGCTGGAGAAGCAACAGTGTAGCTGCGAGAGAAGAATGTGTCTAGCGGAGGAAAAAATGGCAACTCGGACAGGGGTAACCCTAGAAAGTCTCAAGAAAATGCTGACAAGACTTACAAAGGACCAAAAGGGTATAATAAACAGGCCAGCTAGAATCACAGGCCACATTAGTATGGAAAGACTAAAAAGTAATAATCACAGAAACAAGAATTGCTATGTTTCCTGCTTTAGGGCTCTGTTGATGTACTGAGTTGTCTTCAGCCATGCTGGGGGAAGCAACTTCCTGACTTAAGACATGGAGGATATCACTAAGGTGGGGTTTTGGATAAGAAATAATTTATTAGGCTTGAGACTATCCACTCTTGGTTGAACATCACCCGCTATCCTTAACATATGTCTGCATCACCAGAAAGCTGTGCTGAGTGCTGCTGGCCTCATGCTTTTTTCTTATGTATTGCAGGGATCAGGACATCATATTGACATCTCTGAAACCCTGCCTCTGAGTTTATCACTGGAATAAGGTACAAGGTAGTACAGGGGATATTACTATAAATAGGAATAATTTTTTTGTGATTGCTCTGGCAGTGCTTAGCTGAAAGGAAGATCAGTAACAGAGGCTGAATCAGCAGTTATTTGTGCCTATTAATGACTTCCTGTGCTTAGGAACCTGTCTTATGTCAGGACGCTGCTGTGCCAGGTGATGAGCAAACCTATCAACAAAAGATGGTCTATCCAAACCAACAGGATAAGCAGGCTTGTTTGCTGACTGGGCAAACTGACCGGGTCAAGGTATTAAATTGAAAGTGATTAGGCCTGAATCTGACAAAACCAATCTGTGTGTGAGTAAGAGACTGGGACATACCCAGGCCCAGCTCAGAGGGAAAAGTTAGCCTTTGCAAACCTCAAAGTCCAGGGAAGCAGGTTATACTTAGAAGGGAGTAGCTTCAAATTGACCCTTCATTTGGATGGGACAGAAACCACCTGCTCCTTACAGGTGCTACCAGGAGTGCTGGCACTTCAGCCAGTCCTACACAGGCCAATGCACAGCGTTTCGCTTTCTCTGGACAAACAAGCCCTCTGCTGGGCAGAGTTTGAGAACATATGACTCTCGGTGTGTCTCCTCCTGACAGGCTGTAAACACTCAGTCCTTTTGCCCCATCCCAGTTGTCAGCCAGCTGTGCACAGCTCTTGCTAGCAGAGAAATATGGAGACAGCAGTTTTGGCTTGAGCCCACATCTGGCCATTCCCACTTCCACAAGTGGCCACTGATTGCCAGATGGAGAAGGTCTAGAGTAATCCAGGCAGACAGATGCTCTAACGTACCTCTACTTAGGGCATGCAGTGATGGCTAAACCCCAGCATAATGGACAACTTTATCTAGTCACTGTTGCAAAGAACAAAGCACATGAAAGAATGAAAGCCCTTTCCAAACAACAGGTATAGTGTTGGTCTCTTTTGGTTTCCATCTCTCCTACCCAAAATTTTAAACACAAAACGCCCAAACTCTGACTTACTTTGTTGTCTTCACCATCTGAAAAAAACCCCAAGCCAAGTCTAAAGCACTAGTTATCAATGAAAGCCAAGACAAAGCAGAAACCAAAGAGCTCTGCGCCTTCTAGTAGGGGGTGATGAGCCAGCTGCTGGTGTGGGATGCATAACAATAGTCTCCAGATGACACCTCACACCAGCTGACTAACCAGGAGCTAATTCTGACAATTACATTGGCTTTCTGTGTACCTGCAGGCACTGGAACCCCTTGGCATTCTTCTCCATCTGCAAAAATGAAGGTAACAGTAACTTAGTTTGCGTCATGTGAGGACTCAAGTAAAACACCGAAAAAGCCTGTGAAGAGGTAAAGATGTCTGTAAATCTACGTATAATTTTTACGATGAGACACCTTTCCCTACTGAAATTTATGCACTACCAACCAGTCATACACGTATGCTAATGTACAATGCAATGTATGTGCATAGTGAAGGTGGCATGTAAGCTTGTGATTTGCACTTTCCAGGGAGATTTTAAACAACTTTCAGGCCCTAATTACAAAATCTTCATGCAAAAAGAAGCATCCACTGACACCAACGTATCCAGATTAGAGGCCTTAATGAAAACAGATTAAGAATTATGTCAGCACCTTTCATAATTCAATGCCTGAATGAACCTGGCAGAGTATGTTGGAATCCAGAGTGCAGAGAAAGTCTGCCTGTTTTGAAGGATTCTAGCCCCCTGGACAGCACTGCTGTTAATCTCCGTCCATGGCGAAAGCTGCCCACGTTGTGGGAAGAGTTAGAACCAACTCTCGTGTAAACTAGGTAATAGAATATTATGTAAGATTGTCACAGGGTAAAAAGTCTAGAGTTTTTTAGGTTTGTTTATATAGCAAATAGATAGTAGCAAAAACTTCAAAATGGAGGATGGTTGTTGTTCTCTAAGCCTTCTTCTTTCTTCTTCAGTGACACCATATTCTGCAGTAGAAGTAGTTGAAGATGATTGGGTAAAAAGTGCCACAGTTCCTGTCAGCATTGCTGATATATTTCTCATACATTGGCCAAAAAGAAAAAATATCTTTCATTTTAAGTTTTTATTGGGTGATTTACCTTTAAAAAGGCTGTGTAACACTGATAAGGTGATCTTCATGGCTCTCGCTTTGTCAAGGCTGCGCTTGCGGCTCTATTTCTCTGATAAGACTGAATAAATATCTATCTTATAGCAAGAACCTGAAATACCCATCTGTTTCTCAAGCTTAAAGCAAAAAGCTCCCAGAGCAAGGAGCTGGAAGAAGACATGGTAACAGTGTCAGAGTAGAATAGCTGAGGAAAGTAATTTGCTCACCAGTAGTTTAACGTAATTTTTCATAATGTCTCACTGAAGTAATCAAGCTTTCTCTATTTAGTTCATTTAACTTCCTCTCTAAAAAACCTGTATTCATGGAAGGAATGTAAAGATCATTTCCCCAGAAACATATGTCATTTGGTTCCTTCTATGAATAGCAAGACTAGGAAACAGGACAGTGTTGTCCTTGCTGTAAAATGCCTGAGGCAAGCTCTGTGCCTCCAACAAATGCAAAAACTCACTGAGCAAGCTATTAACCTAACAGCATATGAAAACTACTTCACTGACTAGTCATCACAGTTACCATTCACTCCAGAGAGCTCCGTATTTTAGCCCAAGAATTCCCTACGGCCTCCACAAGTGTTTCAGAACACACTGAGTACCAGGCTTTCCAGACACAAGGGTGTTACTAGCAGGTGCTATAGAATTTTCCCTGTGTGTTAGCAAAACATAAATCAAGCACACAGATCTCTGCACGGGTAGACTTTTCCAGCTGGGTGTCAGACAATCCTTCCCTCTTTCTCCACCTCCTCCTTCAGAGGTGTCTGTGAACACAGGCCACCCAGCAGAGCAGCTGACTTCTATTAACTTTTCCCTTATGATCATGTGTCTTTTTGGTTACTGTATGTTCCCCAAAACATGGGAATAAGATTCAGTTTCAGCAGAAGGACTGACTAACTGTCCTTCAAGAAGACTTGCTATTTGAGCTGATTTGTCAGGAGGAATAGTCACTGCTATAAATTTGACCAACAGGAATCATCCTGTTGCTTTCTCAGCCATTCTCCTGATTTTGAATGGATTAGATACCATAATGCTTAAGAGGATGCACTGAGATAGTCACTGCCTCCTCATGTCTGTGACTGCATACCACACTGTTTTAGGCTCATTTCCTCCTTCAGCCCTTGTGCTCTACCCCTGCAACACTGCAGATTCTGTAAGAGAAGCCATAAAAAGCCTAAGTGCACTCCTAAGACGTCGTTGTCTGCGTTTCCTTCCATCGGTTCAAGTTCATGTTCCCTGTAAACTGGTTGATAATTGATACTTTCCTCTTCTCTGAAGAGGCTGGGAAAAGCCTGGCCTCCTCACTCATTTCTACAAGGCTTCGGTTGGAGCACTAACTTCTCTGCTATGCAGCAAGATGGTAATCTTGCCTTTAAGTTACAAAGATGATTTAATAAAAGACTAAAGCCATCCAAAGCGTGTACCTCAGACTGGACTCCTTGTCATGAACAGTGCTACCCAGCTGTGTTCACAGTACTAGAAAATTACAGCTGGCTTGTCCAGTGCTGAAAGCACATGAAGGCAAAAGCAGCATTTATCAATTTTAACTGATTGAGCACATCAAAGCAATTAGGAAGATCTAGGCAAGCAACGTTAGGGGGTGTAATTTCTTTCCAATACTGAGTTTCATGGAGTATTTTGTATTCTGATATAAAGTCCAATAGAACTTCAGGTACTATTGATCAGTTTCATACCAGTGCTTCTAGGAGTTTAGCAGAATGAAAATACTATGGAAAAATGGAGACTAAAAGCACGTATGGTAGGAAACTACACATGATTTTACAGGACAAGCTTCTTGGGTTAAACTGGAGCATTTTCCAGAGCCTATAATGATGGGGAAATGGGGGGTGACTTTGGAAAACAAAGATGTGAAGAGAAAACTTGTCTAGTGGAAGAAAAAGAAGACAGAGCTAAGAAAGAAGCTGTGGTTCAGTTCTTTTAGTACTTCAGTACATCTCTGACCCCTTTACCTCATGTGTTCTTGAGAGATTACAACTCTGCTGTCACTTAGAAAATTTGATGTCACTAGCACGTGTGTTAGCTGCCTTCACCCCACCATTCAGCTCTGACACAGACTCTGCACCAACCTGTGGCGAGTGGGAAGGCTAATTACTACTGTAGCAAATAAAGTAAAATGACTTGAGTCATGTGTGTTGAGGTACACAGGTCAGCACTATATTACAAGCCTTCGGTTTTCATGTGATCAACTTAGTGGTTACTGCCAGAAGCAAGACATCCCCGACACTTCCTGGTTCACATGTATTCTAACTAGCAATGATTTGAATTTGAACACATAATTCCAAGAGGAGAAAGGGTTTTGATGAAATTACTCTATAGGGATAGATTAGTGTGTTCAATACTGATTAATAGTAGGAAAGAAAGAATGGCAAGACAAACTGATGCATCTGACACTAATTGCTCGAGTCTGTCATTTCTAAGATAGCTGCTTCCATATATGTAATTTGTGTATTTGACAGTTAATCCTATCCACATACATCACCAAGACCCTCACAATTGCAAGGAATAATATGAGACATTGTAACTTAAAAATATCACAGCAGCTGTGTTTATTTCACCCCCCTCTTTCGAATACCTTCATTCTTGAGCCCAAGCCCTGAATTTCCAAAAGCAGATCTTTCAATACCCAAGGTGAAAAGAGCACAGCCAGCAAGTCTTAACTCCTTCAGTGGAGCAACAGTTAACTTTCCAAAGGAGAAGGATGATTACTGTTTCATTGCCTGGATCATTTGTAGTCCATACAGCAACACTAACAGATTCTATAGTTCAAATTTTTAGCACAGAGCTCCTTTAATGTTAAATTCAACTCAAATATAAAATCCACACTGTGTGCTGCATCTGTTTTAACTTCTTTGCCTGTGTATGTTTCCAGGTTAGACAGATTCATAGCTGTCTCTTCCACACTGAGATTTGCAGATCTTTTTCTTCAAAGCATCTAAGATACGCAGCTCACACTGCAGAATAATGAATAGTCAGGACAATTTCATATGGTAATTTCATATTCACTTTTGGTAATTAAAAAGAAAAAGCTACACAGACCCAACCACTGAAAACAGAAGTGACTTCTTTCTCCACTGCCCACAAAAACCATCATCATTCCCATGACTCATCACATCAGAACCAAAAAAAAAAAGAGCACATGGTATGAATAGTTCTTGTTAAAATTGCACATCTTTAAGTTCTATCAGGCTGGCTCCAGAAGATTCTCCTTCCTGAAAATGTTTCAGTATGCTCCAGTTTCTGCAAAGGTCTATACTCAGCTGAGGTATATGAAAGCAGTGGCATTTTCCTCATACCTGCACCCATCTCTTGGTACTTGTTCTGTATTCATGATTAATGCAAATATTAACAGTGAAATATGAACAGATAGTTCCGTAGTGCTTACTGGGTTCAAGTGATCCCCTGAACATGGAAACAAGACACCCTAGATGTCCCTAAGGAAATGCCAACTACAACCCTGGAAACTTCATGGGACAACTAAGTTTCTGCAAAGGACAGAGCTGCTTCAAATGGACACCAGTTTAAACAGATGCTTTCTGATTTATGGTTCTCACCTAAGTTTCCTGTTCTTTTCTGTTTTCTAAAACTTGCCTCCATAGGCAAAGCAACCAATGTAGTAGCATAACTGTATAAGCAAAGCTGTGGAGATATAAGTCTGTGTAAGGACTATTTTTCACTCTAAGTTACTTTATCCTGGTAGCACAACCACAGTTCCAAAATAATTTACCTTACGATCAACAGATTTTCTTTCAGCAGGAAGACGGAATTGTTTACCACAGATAAAAACACCAAGGAAAAAAGTGAACAAAAATAAAATCTGAGTCTTGAAAAAGGCATGACTAGAGAAATTTGACCTTTTAAATGGAGTTTTTTTTGCAGACAACACTTTCCATCTGAAATGTCCAGAGAACTTAAGACTTTTTATTCTGTCTGTAAAAAGACTGTTTGAAACGTTTGCTTTTTTCCCCACTTTATTAATTTTCATATTTCACACAACAAGGTAAGAGGCAGGCATACTATAACTAAGGACTTGAGACCAGATGATGCTACAATGGCAAACAGTACACTAAAAATTCTCCTGCATAGGAGGGGGTGGGGGAGGAAGACTGGCTGATACATTTGATAAATTCGTGTCTGTTTTGATGGACAGAAGTAATTTTTGTTATTCATTACAAAAATCATACCTGTACATAATAAAAAGAACCACAAATGCTGACAGATTGTGCATCTCTTGGTGACTCTGGTTTGGACATTTATTTAAAGGAAGCACTGAAACAGGGAAGAGCAAACCCTGTGCACTTCAAACTCCAAGAAAAGTCTTGCATTTGACTTTCACCTGACAGAGGAAGAGAAATACAGGATAAAAAATTTTCAACAACACTACTTCCTCATCACTAGAGCTCACACTCCTGAATGGCATTCGCAAAAACACAGAAAAAATAAGGTTTTTAGATACATAAAGAAATTAAAAGGTCAGACAGCTCCTGCTATGGACAAAAATCACATCTTGAAGTTCTGAGACAAACAACACTCCTCATTCTGCCTCAAGTCGAGGTAAGACAGGAAGAATAAGATTTCCAAATGCAGAGTCTTGAGTTATGAAGTATCCTGAGGAATGTGCATGTGCATGCTGGAAAGAGAAAAGCATTTGTTAAAGCATAATTCCCTGTAGTACTGACATGATTTATGACTTCATGGCTTCTGCAGCATTAATTATTTATTTCTCCCAGTCTGCTCCTTAATTCTGATAGTCAAATTCAAACCCAGCATTTAGATCAGCCGCATCAGACATATCCATCAACACAATTAACTTGGACATTCTCTGCTGATCTTTTCAGCCAACCCTATGGAGGTGGGGCAAATCAACTCCTGATTGCTCTTCTTTGCCTAGACCCCATGTTTCCACTCCCTTCCATAACCAGCTTGCAAGTCTTGGTTTATGACAGCTGCTACATGGAGTGTCACCAGACACACTCCTGAACATGGGACACCAGGATTCTGCTCATGTAATGTAGATATGCTTGTTCACCTGAGGGAGGCAGCTGCCGTATGGCTCTGGAACACCTTTGTGAAATCCTACATACCCTTTTCCAGTTCAAAGGCTGGACTCCAGCAAGTTAGATGTTCTGCACATTCCCTCCCTCCACCACTGGGGAAAAGCCCTGCTGGATCTCAAATTTAGCCTGAGCCTTCAGTGTGCCCTAGGAGTCATCAAGGCTAACTGGCACAGTGGGCTGCACCAGCAACAGCATGGCCAGCAGGCCAAGGGGAGCTATCTGAGTTCAGTTTGAGATACAGACTGGAGGGAGTTCAACAGAGACACAAAGAGATGGCTGTGGGGCTCGGTGGAGCTCTCCATACCCAAGGACATGTTTCATCATAATGCAAGAGACTTCACTTATGACAAATACAGAAATGAGAGACGCCCAATCTCTAAAAGAGGCTTTTCAATATCTCTAGGTGCAGGTCTGCTCTCTGAAGGGATGCACATCTGAAACAGAGCCAAGCTAAACTCTGACTGCATCAGCTCACCTGCAGTGCAGCCTTCTGCTGTGCTGCAATGTGCTGTTGCTCAGCATGATCACGGAAATCCTTATTCAGAGGTGATCTTGCAAGTGCAATGCTGCAAAAAAAGAAGAAGATGGTATGACACAGACCACAGACAAAACATGTGTCCTTGCAATTCTAGCCATGGATACCATGACTTCCTCAGCTCTCCATTTATTTCACTCATGGCTTGACAATTGTCAGTTACTGTTTGGAATTACTAATTGTTTATATACGAGAAAAAGAGTAGATAGAGTGACCACAGCTGTACCATTTGAGCCATCATAAACAACTCCTGCCAAACTAAACCTGAAGCCTACTGTGGATTTTGCTCATGGGTTGAGTCCCACTGAAGTCAGTGAAACCACTGGGGTGCAGTGTTACACAATGCAAGGAATTTCTAAAGCAGCTTTGTGCTTTCACCACTACTCAGTCACCAAGTGACTATTCTAAACAACTGTGATAAACAGAAGCAATAACAAGAGCTCTGCAGACTTCAGTACAATAATAGTTCTTTGGTGGGGGAACAGCAGTTCATTACCTGTGATAAAGGAGCTTCCTACTGATGTTAACTGAAATAATGATCCCTTGATAATAGCTTGGAGTACCTTAAACTGATGTAGCTTATCTATCTTAGTGCAGCAGAAGGTTTCAAATTAAAATTTATTAATGTTTTTTCTTGTCTTTCCTATCTTAAGACTTGTCTTCTTAACCCAAAAACAAGACATAAAAAGCATCCCCAAGTCTGTATAAGTAACACGGAAATCAGGTGAGGGTTGCCATCAGAATTGTATTGCAAGACAATTCACAAATACCTCTGAAATTGTCACTGGAGACTGCTGCTGAAAACCCTGCTCTTACCAATCACAGAGACAAAAGTACAAATGATGAGGATTCCAACCAAACTCATCAACCGAATTTTACCAGCAGCTTCAGTGTCAACAGCTGATCTAGTAAACCAGTTTTTGAGAAGCAGCCATGCTCATGAAAAGATCTTCAACCAAATCTATAAATGCTTAAGAAAACCAAAATTATTCAGAAAAATTTTTGCTTATGGCAAGTATTAAGAAAGGCTTCACTGCTGGAGAAGAGTACTATTCCGTTTATTTAAAACACTCTATTTCCAGTTATTTTGAAAGTATTTGGTTTTCATTTAATCTGTATCCTCTAACTTTTCAATATGATTTCTGTAGATAAGCTTATGGCTTCACCATAAGCTGTGATTTTTCAAAAGAGGTCTTCTGTTCTTGGATATAGGATTTTCACACGTCAAGGCCAGATATCAGTTATCTCATTCACTCTGACGCTGTCCATGCCACTGTTGTGTCCATGCCACATCAAGCTCTTTTGGTCAAGTTTGCACAATTTTTATTGTCTCAATTCTGACAATTCTGTGGTCCAAGACCTTTGGCACAACATAAAAAACTGTCAGTTTCTCAAAAATCACACATCAGCCCACCATGCCAAAGCAGAGAATTTGATTGCTGCTTTATACGTTCCACCCATGCCACCTTCAAAATGAGTAAATTCTTATTCTGCTCACTAGAATACAGTGTTATATTTCCTTCAAGAAAAAGGAGAGTAAACAAGCACTCCCTGAAACTTTGTCACACTTATAATGAAGTACAGAAACACCGTTGCCAGGAGTTGTACATAACAGTATGATATTCTGATTTTCTTTTGAACAATTTTGCTCAAATAATAACCACATACAGTTATCATTAATAACTTCTTATCTCACTCAGAAGTCAACATCAGGCAATTTCAAGTATTCTGCTTGTTTTTTGACATTATGACGGAATTAAAAGTGCCGTGGAATCTCTGAACAAAAGACACGGGCAGCACTCAGACTGAAGTCAGAGTACTTGACTCTGGTACAGGTGTTGTGGGTTACACTGTGTCTAGAATATGGCATTGCACTCACTTCATGCTAACCCCAAAGTTTCTCCACATTAATTATTGTATGATTTGCTAGTTACTGATTTATGACAAAAATCTGATCTTTGTCTTGTATGGGAGAAATGAAAGTAACAGCCCTTCAACTCAGATTAGATTATAACTCCTTATGGTGCAGAATCATCCTAACACAGCATCTTTTGCAGGATTATCTGCTGTAACATAAACTGGCTTTGTCTTGCACACAGGGAGTTTCAAGAATAACTCACTCCTGCTGTAACTGTTCTTCCTTAAGCACACAGAATCCTGAACCTAATGGTCTGCTACTTCCTTTCCCCAGAGCATTTCAGCTTAACAATTAAATGTTTTCACAGTGTCTGCTTTCTGATTTTTCTTCATGGTAGACTTTAACACACTTGAGTAAGCATATCTGCTTCTCCCATTCTCAAATGGAAATTATGTAAGCCAAAATTCATGTTAAGTAAACAATTTTAAATACTAATATTTTCCTAAAGAGCAATGTCCCTCTGCCTTGTTATTAAGGATATTCAGCAAACACTTCTGTTAAATATTTATATAAGTTTACAGCTCACTAGCTATTTGGTTTCTTCCCTTGATGTAATAAGTGATGTCCAAACAGGTCTAAGAACATAAAATACCTGGCTCCAGGGTGATTTGTGGAAGACTGGTTTTGCATAAGTAACTTTCTCTTCTCCTTGTCTAGTTCTGCCAGGATTGCAACCCTATTTTTATTCTGGAAACCTGGTGAGAATGACAGAAAAATATTAGAGATATTTATTTGACTTCCGTGGCCCAACTCTAACCCTGTGGAATTAGAAGTCCTTGTACAAAATTACTCTAAGATGAATACACTCATCTTCAAAGCTTTGTACTCATTTGAAAAGGCTATTAATAAATTGGCTTAAATTTTCCTTTCTTATTTTACAGCATGCAGTAGCTTCCATAACCTATTATGCATATTAACACATTTTAAAATAGAGGCTTTCAACTCAAGTTAGATCCTATCCCTTCCCAAGCCAGCTCTGGAGCTACAAACAAGGTACAGTATCAAGTAACTGCCTTCCAAAAAAAAGTAAACTTACCGGGTTCTAGATTTAAAATGTAGTCATTGAATGTTCAGATCAACAATAACAATGGAGTAATATACTCATGGGGCCTAATTTCTCATGTCAGTGACCTCAAATTATAACACAAGCATTATATATGTAACAGGTAAGAATGATCTAATTACAAAGCTTGCACGTGTGCTTATACAAACATCTTTCATTCAATCTGTGCAGACAAGTTTAAATATACTGACGTCCTTACCTATACTCACTACCCTTATTCTAAGTATGATCAAATGCTGGAAGAGAGAAGCACAATTAAACTATTAAGCTGTCTGCACACAGTTTAAGACCGTGGCCTCCAATCGCTTTCATCATTCTCCCAAAGAGACCTTGAATACTACAGAAGGGGTCAGGAAGTAGTTAAGAGAATTTTAAAAATGCCCAAAATAGTTGCCCCCTATGTATTTTTCAAAGTTGCCTTCTAAATGCAAACATGTCAGAACTCCTGTACCTACACCAGACTCATATAATAAAGGATCTCACTGCAGCCCTCAAACAAACCAGATGCATGAGTCCCTGCTGTTGCCCAGTATGCATGAACAGCATAGCTAAGGTCAACTGCTCCAGACCTGACTCTTACACGCCTCTGTGCCACCAAGGACACTCCTCATGTCAGAAACACACACTTTTTGAATCTCTGATTTGCTGCTGTTCTATAAATAACAAGCTATGACACCATCATAAAGAAGAAGAGATGTGAAAGTCAAGTTCTCCTTTGTTTTCTCCATACAAAAAGTCAAAGATTCCGACTGGAAATTGCTGCATGCTGTGCCCCTCCCCTGAGAACTGTCTTAGTGACAGCACTAAAACATGGTAGCCCGCAAGCTGTTAGGAAGGTCAGAAACAGTAACTCTTAAAGAGAGTATTAGCATGTCAAGGTAAAATGATTTATTTTCAGTAGCTGCACTCAAAGTTCATCCTCTTTGACAGACCTTGTGTTGATGCTCAAATTACGTAATCCAGTATTCCTTTTACCTGTGTGGCTCAATGAAGGAAACAATTACCAGAGAGAAACCTTCAACTCTAAATAACAATTTGCATCTGTACTGCCCTGCTGTCAAACCCTCACCTTTTCCTTCTACCATGCCTAACACACACATAAACCTCCGTGTCTCAAGAGTTCTTGAAAGGAGCAGATTCTTTTGATTATATTGTACTGTGGTTTTATGTAAGACTACCCACAATAATTTCGACGTTTGTTAATAAGATTTTCAATTACATGTAATTAACTGATATTTTTCCATCCACTAATCTCTCCTCCCCATGTGGCATTAGCGCCACTTAAACTCTGTTTTTAAGAGTATTGATTCAGGTCTTTGATGTTTCTCTGCTCTTTGGGTATTGTACACTATCTCTTTTTTTGAAGACCTTGCACTTGCAATGAATCTGAAACATTAAAACACAGCTGACATACAAAGGCTGACAAATCTTGCCAACAAGCTAGCATTTAACATTTCTGAGCTGCAGCTAGCCCAGACTTTACATTCTTGTAAAATCTGGAGAGAATGTGTGAACAGGATGACAGAAGCATCTCTAAGAGGGTCTGATCTAAAACAACCATGTCTGTATGCTCATTCTACACAATTTTAATCCAAAAATCTTTACACTTGACATATTACTCAGCACCCTTCTGCTACTGCCTGCTTATCCTGAACTGCATAAATCTAAATGCATGCTTGGAATTCAGAAGATATGATGATTAAGGAAAGAAAAAGGAGATCACTTTTTAATATAAGTTGTTGTGATCTAAAAAAATAAAGATTAAATATGCTTAAATTTATCATGAAGCAGATGGTATGATTCAGAAAAGCTTGAGACATTTTAAATGCTGTTTTTAAACTGTGATCAGAAACTGTAGAAGATTCTGTCTTCTATTTTGAGTCTTGTTACAGTATCTTACCGTAGAAACTCTAGAGGTATTAAAAAAAACCCGAAGTGTTTTTTCTTTTTTTATACCTCTACTAAGAGCTTTGTGGTATGTTTTTTGTTTGATTTTTGGTTGTTTTTTAAAGCAGTACTTTGCACTAGAGTTCAGACAGTGATCATCAGCAAACTGCTGTGTTGAAAAAGTCACTTGTTTAAGAAAATTTGTTAATTGTAAGGAGAAAAAAGCCTTTTTAAGAAGGTGGAGGAGCACATTCAACATGTACATGTTAGTACTCCTCAGCTGAGCAACGTGAAGCTCCTGCAGGTAAACTTCTTCAACATGCAAAGCAAAGCCTGTTCATTTAAAGGTTAACAATAGATGGAGTGGAACATGAGAAATCCATTTCACAGAGAAATTCTGGCATCCTTAGAAAGTAATTAACTATCTCTGGCAATACATAAGCAAGACTTTCATTTAGATTCTTCCCTGTCCAGGAACGCAAAGTGCTTTCATAAAGACCAGCTTGAAACTCCTACAGAAGTTTCCCACTTCAATTATAAATAAGAGTAACTTTTCATCTGTAGATTTGTCTGTTCTGCTTTCTAGTACTAAAAATGTGGATATGCAAAAATCAAAAGCCGTCCTTAGTACAGACTAGATTCTCATCTGTGAAAGCAAGTGCAGATTTTCAAACACAGGAACTTCCTAATAAAGCTTTAAATTTAGACTTCCCTTGACTGGGCTGAGTTGCACTAATATTTTGAGTTTGAACTGTTCGAATATTGCAGTTTATTAATACTTTTCTCTGCTTTGCTGACATGAGTCCTGACACAAAATGACCTGCTCAAGGCAGCTAAATAGATTAATGGCAGTGTCAGATGTCAAACTGAGCACCTAGATCCTCAGATTACTCTCTAATGTAGCTGATTCAGGACATTTAAAATTTAAACCTTTCTGACACCTCCATTTCTGAGATCAAGCATTGTATCTGTGCAGGACTGGAAAGATTACTTGCACCTATTTTCTGCACATGAAAGGCAGAAAGTGAAAGAAAGCTGAAGGCTTGCTGAGTGATACTGGCAGCTTTCAGAGCTCACAACAAGCTTCCCTCTTTAACCTAATCTTAACATCTTATCTGCCACTCTATCTCATCATTGTCTATGTCATTTAGTTCTTCTGACTAACTCTGCATGGCAAGAAACAGCATTACCTTTATTTTTTTTTAGCTTTTTGCTTTTCATTTATTATCTTTTCCTTGATCTATTGGTTGCTTCAAATTCACAGCACATTTAAGTTTTTTCCAAGATGCACCACTTATCATTTGTCCATAAATATGTAACAGCACAAAAGAGCCCTCCACTACTTTGTGTTCAAGATACACTTTTACCTGGAAAATGTTTTCAAAGCTGTATGTCAGCTCCAAGCTCTGAACACTGAAAGGCACTGCATATTGTCCTGCATGCTCAATTCAGAAAGATTTAAAACAATTTCTTTACTGAAGTGCATGTTACTATAAACAGCAGCATTCATGAACTGAGGCAGCACCCTCTTAAAAAGGAGAATCTAAAGACCTTATTAAACACGCACCACTTGAGAAAAAAATTGAATAATTCTGTTTTGATGTCCTCTTCTGCTTATGATGACCAGCATCTCAAAACATCATCTGATAGTCTGCTGCACACCAATACTCTCAGTAACAGTTTACATCTGGATAAGCTTTCACATACTTTGTGTGACAATGAAACAAAAGGCATACTGGTTATTCAGTAAATTAAGTTGAATTACTGAAAAAAAGTTAGTATTTTGTCTGTGCCTCCAGAAAACAGCTACATGCATAGCTGAATGTAAGTAACTGACATCTTTATGGCTGCAAAATTCTCAAGTACTATGCTTACATACAGATCAGACTCAGATGGGGAAGAGCAAAGCGTGTAGATGATGACAAAATTCAGTGCAGAAAAGCACAATCTTCCTTTTCAGACTCAGTGAACAGAGTGTCAAATCTAGCTGCTTAGACTGTTCTATGTGAATACACTCACATACCTTTAAGTCAAAAGCATAAAAAACTGCCAGGATATAAAGAGACTCTGTTGAATTGCTACAGCCTGAAACTTAGAATTCTGTTCGTATTTCAAGAGCTTGTTCTTCCAACATACCAGAAGTCATCTTTTCTGAAAGGTTCAGCCCTGTCTAAAGCAGGATCTGTATTTTTTCCACCTATGGGGACCTAAAGGAGAATTCTGTCCTGAGCAGTTGTATTTCTCTCATCTCAGAGGGCTTCCTCTAGGAGGACTCACACACAACGTGGTTAATTCAGTTACACAAAAGGTATGCTCTGGCGTTGCCGCACACATGCAAAGGCATTACACAAGAGCAGCCTTATGAGTGCATGTTGCCTAAGTACTCTGAAGTATTGAGTAGGAGCAGTGTATTTCTAAGCACCTGGAAGTATTTGCTGTAATTCAGAAGCTGATCTCTACCCCTCAAAGTGTACCACTCTGGTCTGTGAGCTCATCTGGTGGACAATGCACAGCATGCTAGAAGATCTTCCACTGCTTTTAAATGCCACAGTAAGTCTCATGCAATCAGTTCTGTGTAGTACTAAGGAACTGAAATAAGGCTTTTCATTCAATTCTTCTTGTTTTTTCTGCACTCATATGCAGCTCACCACCAAGAGTGCTTTTCTAAGAGGCCAATGAATAAAAGTTTGGTCCACAAAATCTTAACTGTTAATAGTTCAAGTCTGTAATCAACAGAAAACTCAAATTAACTCCTAAAAAAATACCTGGTATTGATCAAAGGAAAAGCAGTAATTCGGTACAAAAAATCCCCATTACGGTCTACTGGTGTAGAAGGCTAATGTTTAATTCATCCTTACAGCTCTGCCTGACTAAGTGCTACCATTCATAACTGCTCTGGTGAGCATTCCAGTAAACTTCTATTCCTTTTGTCCAAGTGAAGAGGATGGATTGCTTGAACAGTACTAATACATATGCCATGAGGCAAGCTAAAAATGCAGTGTTTTTCTCAATCATTTTCACTACTAGACTGCATCTAGCCAAGACAGAAGCCCTGAACTGTTGTTTATATTAACCTGGTCCTTTCTAATTTTCCTAGTTGTACTATTTATAGGCTTATTTGGTAATTAAACTTCATAATGTTTCGTGTCTGCTTAGTGCAAACAATTTTCATATGATAATTACACGGTTCCTTCAGTGAGTCTGTAACGGATATCTCAAATATAAAAGATTCCAAGGCTCTATTAAATTATAAGGTCTGGAATCGGGAGGGAATCGAAGGTATTCTGTCACTGAAAACCAACATATTTAAGAAAAAGCAGCTTTTAACTCTCTATGACAACATTCTATTCCTTGCAATGATGCGGATTTGGTATTCACAGAATAAAGCAAGATTTACCATTATGTACCAAAAACTTTCTCAGAGTTAAAATTTGCAGACAGCTCTGCAATCTGCAGTACTCCTCTCTCGACACCTCGCAAAATCTCAATAAGCATTCTAGAAACTACCTCCTTTTCGTCAAGTAGCAAGTCAAATTTGTGTTCTGGACCCACACGAGTCAGATGATACCCCCTGAAGTATCATTCAGCAACACCCAGCTTTGCAGGACTTGAGGTAAGGACACAAACACAAACACGGATCTGCAAAAAGTCTCCACTTGCTGGGAAACTGAACCCAGAATTCATTTCTCATAACCAAGTAAGGGAAGAGTCATACCTGAGAAGCTTTTTCCTTAGCTCTTCCATATAAGAAAAGACTCAAGAGATTCCCTAAGGTTTCCTCCTCTAGAGGGCGCTTTAAAACCGTCCTTCACATTTACCAGGCGACCCTCCCAGACCCTCAGCCCCCTCTAAAGCACATGCATCGCCTGGATAGATGGACCATTACTAAGACTTTTATTATTTTAAGGATGCAATTGACATGCATCTTGGTACAAAGGAACATTTCATCGCAGTTAGCATTATGGTTTTAATCGGCTTTTCCTCCTAGGCCTGGCCACTTGCTGCCTATGACAGATATTACCGCCTGGGTCTTGCTGTTCCCATCACGACATGGAATGTATTTGACTTCTGGCTGTTCTCTGATGTTGAGTGCAAGAGCTGCAAGTCATGTTCAGTGCCAAGTGTTTTTAAGTGTCTGAAATAAGCTTCAGGAAATCATCACTGTACCACAGGCATGGTAGGTACTTCCTAACCCTGAGTATGATATTACGCTCAGTAATTCAGCCATCAGTGGTCGTTTTCAACCATTAAATGTGTGTGTACCTTGTCTCAGAAGAACTGCTGTCATTCTGCTGCTTTCAGCCCCACTTCTCTTCCCTTTCTTCATGTTTCCATAAAAATAAACTTACAGTTATGGTGACTTCACCGACATTTTGCACATAGTTTTTTCCCTTGAATATTTAGATGAAAACCTACCTTGTCCTGAAGGATTTGCTGCCATCCTTCAATTTTCAGCCCTTGTTTTATTCAGCTGGAGTTCAAATCTTTTAACCTCCACAAATATCTGCAAAACAGGCACAATACAAGATAAAAATACTCCTTTAAATGAAGAGCTTGGATTTCAATCTGTTAAGAGACTTCATAAATACGGCAACTGTAGAAGGTACAAGACAAACACAGTATGTGTGTTGCTTAAAATGTCTTATACAGTTTATATTGTTCTGACTGAAACTTTTGGCTTGAAGTATCAAGGGTTGTGATCAATCCTTGTTTACAGATTCTAGTAATTTCTATTAGTAGTAGTAGTAATTTCTTGTAATTTCTATCCTAGTAAAAATAACTTTGAGTCATACACCCACTTTCCCAACTGAACTTCCTTCTGACAAGATATGTCAGACTACACTTAAGAAGTACATCAAACCTTTGTAGTCCTTAAAAGCTGAAGCCTTGAAAGATCTCAGTTTAGGCTCTAACTCAAGAAGAACTCATGGTTTGAGGAGAGGCAATTTAAATCCCAGATACCAGGCCAGCCAAAGTTGGCTGCAGTTGTGGCAAAACAAAAAAAGGAGGCCTGCTCCTCGGCCATACGTCACCTCGGACCACCATCAACTTCTGTTTCCATCAAGGTGCCAGGGTGTAAAGTGCAGTGGCGAAGAGCTCTGGCTCAGCCAGGCGGAGCCGAGGGACGGGAACGGTGAATCCTGCAGGAAACGTGAATCAGAAGTCACAGTCAGACTTCCACAGGAGACCGGGCCACTGTTACGCCCTGGACTTGTGGGTCCCTGAGCTGCAATGAATTAATAACTCAATGACAGTATTAATTAAACGCAGTGACAGTGGTCGGGACGGGTTTCTCCAAGAGCCATGGTTTCTCCTGACCCACTCCCGCCGCTGGCCGCCTCCCCCCACACAGCTCGGGAATGGGCTCTCCCGCTCGCGTTTTCCCTCCCGCCCACAATGGATGGATGGCGTCCCCGGCTCTCCCCGGCCCGGCGGCGATGCTCCGCCCCAGCCCGGCCAGCTCGGGCCGGGCCCCTGCAGTCCCGCCCGCCACCCACCTGCCCGAGGGATCGGGGCTCCGGCTCCTTTTGCCCCACTCGCCCTTCCCGCAGCACGGCCGCGCCGCCTCCGCCCCCCTGCTCGTGACGCGTGCACAGCGCGACGGCGCCCGCGCCTCCCCTCGCACTGCTCGCGCCCTCCTCTCTTCCCGCGCCCCCCCTTCCCTCTTCCCGTGCCCTCCCCTCGTACTTCCCGCGCCCTCCCTTCCCACTTCCCGCGGCCCCCTCGCCCTGCCCGCGCCCGGAAGGGTCGGACTTGTGCGTGTGGAGGCGTCGGCAGGTCGCGCGGTGTGTTGCGTTCAGCGGTAAGGCTGTGTCTGCCCGTGGTTGCTCCTGCCTTTGGTATCCGCCTGGGCACGGGAGCAAGCGCAAGGGTTTCACGCTGGGGCCACACTGTGGGGACTCCAGGCAGCACCGCAGTTAAATAGTAAAAAAACTCACAAGTGGAAGGGAAGGGGTTACAGAATGAGATTGGAGAAGACCTCTGAGGTCATCGAGTCCAACGTGTGACCCAAAACCACCCTCTCAACCAGACCATGGCACTGAGTGCCACATCCAGTCATTGCTTAAGACCTCTAGGCACGGTGACTCCACTACGTCCCTGGGCAGTCCATTCCAAAGTCTAATCGCTCTTTCAGAGAAAACCCGCCCCTCGAACAGCTTGAGGTTGTGTCCTCTTGTTCTGTCCTCTTTTTTTTCTTTAAATCACTGCCATGCAGATTGTGCTTGAACACAGCAGCAATATTTGCCATGAATTCCAGAAAGGTTTGTTCATGGAACTAGTGCATGGTTCGCTTTTGGAATGTCAAGTAACAACTGTATAGATGAGAGTATCTGATTAAGTGATCTGGTCTGACATGGAGAGTAAATCTTACTCTTAAAGCAGCAATCTGAGACTTTTTATGTCCTTGTGGTTAAAATACTTCAGTTTGAATCAAACCGAACTGAGTAGTGATTTCAGCTGTGGCTCATCGCAGCTCTAGCTTTGATTGTACATAAATCAATTATTAAGGACTGCTATAAGTAAATAAATAAATAAATGACTGCATACAGAGGGGGCCAACACAGATCTCTCTGTAGCCAAAAATCAGTCACATTGTCTACTTCAGTTTTATATGCAGGGTTTTTTTAAGACACTAAATTTTCATTAAATAAAGGCCCTTTTTCTTCTTTACCCAAATTTAAGGATAAGTACAGGAAATCAGTTACTTTTTTTATGACTTAGTTCAGGGTGTCGATGTAGACATGCTTTTACTGCAGGATATTAAATTTGTTAATATTAAGGTTTTGATGATGTATGTAACAGGCACTTCTGAGCAAATGACACTTCCTTACAGCAAGGATGATACTGGATCTGGTAGTCAAACCTTTGGTACGCTGCAGGGCATTTAATTTAATCTGCTTTCTCTTTCATCAAATGCTAGAAGTCCATAACCTCCTCACTCTTCAGGCCTAAAGTGGAAAAATGACTTATTAAAAACTGTTGGTTTAGTTACAATGGAATTATTTATATTGGTAAGAACACACACAGGGTGTACATGGTGCTTAATGTCACACTAATCCATTAACTTGGACAACCAAATATATACAGAAATATTGAAGGCAATTAACAATTTCTTAAGATCTGCTGTAGCCAGCTTTACTATATCATGAAGAAATAAATTACATTCTTGAGAGTGTACAGAATACATAAAAATGCTGTCAGTAGCTATAATAATGGATTCATTTGTCTTAAAATAGTGCGCCTTAGTATTATACACATGGATTCTATGAGATAGGCAATATTCTGCTAACCAAGTATGCTGTCTCTTCTTGCATTTATACTTTTCAAAGACTCACTAAGTGCTTGACATTTGTAAAACTGAACAAATTTGTGTTTGGAAACTTGTAATGTCCAGATGTAGAATTTAGTTACCTGGATTGTTTGCCTGGTAAAAGCAGTGTGTGTGTGTACGTGTGTATGTGTGTTTGTGTAGGGGTGTGTGTGTGTGCCTGTACCCAAACCAGCAGACAATCTCTGGGAGTTTTCTGTTTGCTTTAAAACCCTGTTGATTAATACTGTGGGAAGCAAACATTGCTGCCATTCCCACATACTCCTATTATTATAAACTGTTCTCTTTGCATGAACAGCTGACTGAGCACCTGCCCTCTTGATCCTGTTTTGGTATTGTTTTTTGTTTTGTTTCATTTTGTAATTTCTCATTTTGCCTTTAGAAATGTGCTAATGTGTCATATGTGCTAATTTTTTCCCCTTTTAATGATTCTCCCTTGGATGATCTGCGACCATTTTATCTAGACACCTCACTTGCAGTCCTTAACTGCCGCGAAGCAGGGTGAGTGAAGACCAGCACAGCACCCAAGCTAATAATCCTGCCTTGTGCAATTCTCTGTGTTGTCATGCCAGGACTGAGGATATAAGTGATTCTAAAAAGCTGTAGTTTGAGGCAGATGGGCCTAGCTGCTGCACTCCTCTTTACACAGCTAACACTTGTAAGAATAATTAATTAGTAGACAGTGGTTCTTTGTTGGGGATCAAGAAAGGAAGGTAGAGAAAGAAGCAGCAGGGCAAAGGAGGAAGAGTCATCAGCAAGGAAACTCAGTTGAAGAAAAGTTGGGACTCATTAATTCTTCATTTCTGTACAAGTGTGGTGAATATTGATCATAGTAGTAACTTCAAGCATCTCTACAAAAACATGGTCATGCCTCAAGTCAAATGATCTCTTGGCTTTGGGAGGAGTTTCATATCAATATCAATTAATTTCCTCCTTGGGTTGCAGAAACAGGAAGAAGTGTAACCCTTTAAAGGAATTATGTCTAATCTCTGATGTGTCAGAATACTTTTGCCTGACATTCTCCTTCGTGTTCAGCCTAAGCAAATTAAAAAAATATAAAATAAAGCATTTGTAGTGTGTCTTTTGGAAAGCCATTACAAAATCTTCAGTTTAAAAAGAGGCTGTTCTTGAACACTGCCTCACAAATCTTGTCATGCTGTTCATTGAGGCAATAAAATGCTGCTTTTCAGGCTGGCTGTTCTCATAATCTTGGAGTAGAGGGAGCTGTGTATCCCATTATATAAACAAAAGCTGTATTAAACTGAATGTAATTCTGAATGAACATAAACTGCAGTATTTCAGAATGACAATGGGCAGTTCTATTCACCATAGGCTGAGGTAGATTAGTGATTTACGTGTTGGGTTTTTTTCCCCCATAAGTGAAAATAGTATGTGTATGATGTCTCCTTGGGTTGAACCAAAATCTTCCAGAATACTGTTTTTATTTCCATACGGCAGTTCTACTCATACCTATCCATCCTAAACACTCCCTTTTTCTATTTATTGTGTGAGTCACAAAGAAACCCCTTCAAACAAATAAAATGCATTTTGAAGAGTCTTTAAACATTTTAGACTGATTGAGGTTTCTGTATCTAATTGTGTAAAGATACTATATCCATAGTTACAGTCTTTCTCCTTGATTGGATTTTTGATTTTTCATTTTAAGCCATTTAGCACAGACTTCCACTTTGGAAGTATCACAAGTGAACTTTGTTCCCACAATCCTGTTTATGGCAGCCCCATAAAACTTGACAGCTTTGAAGGCTTTTGATGCAGCAAAAGCTCATGCATTATCTTATATGTGTGCATGAATGCACAGGTGTTGTTTGCTCATGACTCAAAACTGATTCTATCTTTGTAGAGAGTCATTGAGCACGTGCATAAGATTTAACATGATCGAGTCAAAAGCCTGCCCTCTCCAATCTCTGCAGTACAAGACAGGAGGTCTAGTAGCTTATGGAAGGAAGGACCCTTTTTGAAAAGACAGTTGGATTTTGGGGTTTTTTTTTACATCTTACAGAATGGTCTTTTTCCATAGTAGTTTCATGTGTGCCTATGTGCAGGCAGACACAAATGTTACCCTTGCCAAGGTAGACCACAGTAGGGAAAGGGTAAAGCAGTTGAGGAAAGGCTGTTGACAGCAGGGAAAAAAACTTTTACTGCCCTCGACCTGTCAAACCAGCCAAGCCTGCCAGTATCTCTGTGGCCTCAAGCCTACCTTATTGTTTGTACTGTCTGGAGTGTGCTACTGAGAATCCTAGAATTCAGTCTTTAAATAGAATACTTGATGAAAAGCAGGTGGGTTTTACATGTCTGGTCTAGTAAATAAATAGAACGTGAACTTAGTCTCCTGATATTAATTGTAAATGCTGTTGCCATTTTATGTGTCATTATCTGGACAAGAAGATGCATTACAAAAAGAATGTTAAGAAACAATTGAGTCCTTCTCAGGCTCACACTGAGCACTTATAAAGCCATCTGCCATTATGAAAACATACTGAGTGGTACTACTGGAGTAACTGGCACTCCAGATGAGATCAGCAGTGCAAGATAGGTGCTATCTTTACATTTGTAAATAAGTTTTCTTACACATCATCCATGGATTCTTCCTCTCCCTGTTTATCCTAGTAAACAGTTCGAAGCAGTAGCCTGCAGGACTTTGATTTCAGTGATACAGAGACAGATCTATTTTTTTAGGAAAAAACATGTGAAACCAGTGACATTTGTCTTGAATTGGTGAGATTCTTGATCCCCAAGAATCTCCCCAAACTGACCATTTGCCTTCTTGCCCAGTTAGTATTATACACATACTTCTCTGTTTCATCCTGCTTCTGAGCTGAGATGATGTAAACATAATAAATAGTTATGACTTTGCTAGGAGAGCATGCCAGTTTTTTCAAGTTAACTTGGGTTAAGATGTGGGCATTGAATAGCAATCTCTTTTCAGCCTGCCACTGATTTTGGTTTTCACTATGTATTTTATTCTGGTTGCATGTTTCATGTACTGAATGGTTTTAGTTTGGTTGATGTTTAACAAAAAGAAATCTGTCAATATAAACATCAAGCAGAATATTACGGTCGTAAAATTATACCACCACAGTGGAGAAGGATACATAACCATGTTTTTAATCAATCATAATTTCCTAGCCGAATTAAGGCAATTATTTATTTCACTGCTGGTATTAGAAAAATGGACACTTTCCTTCCTCAGTTTTTGTCAGTACCTCTTGTGCCTGCTGTTGGAGCCAGATGACCACATGATGACACATTTAGAGGTTTCTATTTGAGTGTAGAAAACAATTCCTACAAGAAGTCAGCTACATGGCATACCTTTTTTTTTCTGTTTCATTTAATGCACAATAGATTTGTAGTTCTTTATGACGGCTGTTCATATTGTGTGACTAGTTCTAATCAAGGTACAAGAATTTGCTCCTAACTCTAATTTCAAATTCAATGTTCTTTCACCTTTTTGAAGTTCCAGTTCTTGGAATCAACTACCTAGCATGGTCATCTTCCATGTTAAAAAAGATAGAAATGGGTTTCCCTCATAGCTGAAGAAGAAGCTAAAAGCTCACCCTAGTCTATGATATGAACTTGCAGAGAATACAGCAAAGGCCAGACAGTTGTACAGATTTTTAAGATTACACATTTAAAGTAAGTTTAATCTATTTTAAGATATGATTTATGATTTTTAAACTCTTCTCATAGAACATAGAATGGTTTGGGTTGGAAGGGCCCTTAAAATCATCCAGTTCCAACCCCCCGTCATAGGCAGGGAACCTTTCACTAGACCAGATCACTCAGAGCTCCATCCAACCTGGTTGTCTTCTCATTTCTCAGTATCACAGTTTGCATCTCCTACCTAAGATATGTATCACTGTTAAACCTAGATTACTGTCTGTACAAATCTTTGCAGATTTGATACTCACCAAAATCAGAGGAAGAGAGACATCTGTCATTAGTCATTAAGACAGTTAGGGTTAGATTGCTTACCCAGTCCATTTTTTGTTTTTTTTAAGCATGTTATTATCATAAATTACATTGAAGTGACCTAGTGTCAACAGTTAGCCAGCTTGACTTTACAGCATGCTATGGTGTTGGAATTCTGAAATTTAACATGACTTTCATAGCCAGAATTTAGGAATATCACCATAATAATCAGCAAGTTTCTCATTTTCCTGTGTAACAGCCCTTCCACTAATGTCTTCTGAACTTCTTCTAACCAGATTTCAGCTTACTTGTATTCACAGGTGCACAAATACTCCTGCATTTTGTATTTACTGATCCGGTTAGTTATTTGAAAATGTTTCTAAGTATTCTATGTCAGATGAAATGAGTAAGGATGACATAGCAGAAACAGATAACACAGGTAAATGTAATTAATAAACAAGGAGGCACATATTGCCCTATCACAGGAAATTAGACCAGTAAGTGAATCTCTGGACCTTGGAACTTCATCCTTGTATACAGGTCAATTGAGAGGTCACCTTACATAACCTCAGGAACCAGATATAATGACTTCTGTAGCAGCACTGAATCATTTAGGCTGGAAGGGACGTAGAGAGGTCTCTGGTCCAATCTCTTGCATAAAGGAGGGTCAGACGTGAGATTGTGCCAGATCGTCTTGAGAATCTCCAGGGGTGAAGACAGCACAACCTCTCTCTGCAATCTGCTCTGCCTCTTGGCTATCTTCAGGGGGAGAAAAGCTGTTCCTCACATCTATGAGGAATCTCCTGTTTCAGTTGATGTCCTTTGTCTCTTGTCGTCCTGTTATGATCTCCTGTGGTAAGCCCACTTCCATCTTTTCCACCCCCTCCCTGTGGGATAGGGGAGGATGCAATTAACTGCCCTTGAAGCTATCTGCTCCAGGCTCAAAAAGCCTCCTGCTGCAGATGGTCACCAACCATCTCAGTGCCCCTCTATGAACTTTGTCCAGTTTGTCAGCATCTTGTATAAATGTCCCACAGTCGAACAGAGGATTTCTGGTAAGGTCTAATGAATGCCAAGCAGAGACTGATAAACCCTGCCCTCAATCTGTTGCCTGTGCTGCCTGCTGTTTAAGAAACCTGGATACCACGAGTCTTCCTTGCTGCAAGGATGCAGCAGCCGTATGCTCAGCTCAATGCCTGCTAAGCCAAGGTTTTATGAGTAGAAGGTCATTTGTACTTACACAGAACTAAGATGGCCCAAGGTTTCCAAGCATTAGAAGGTGTTGGTGTCCCTGACAGGCTTCCTTTGGAACAAAGAACTGAGTTGGAAACACAGCTGGGTGAGGATGCTTAAGGGAAAAGAGGAAGAGCTCTCGGTAAGGCATAAACATTTGAGATACAGACTGTCACAAAACTGAAGGGAACCAATTCCTGAGCAGTGTGGCAGATACACAAATCTGCCTGCTACTTTATCACAATAGTTTCCACTTAAGATTTGGGTAGTCTAAAAGAAAGTTGGGATGCATGTATTTAAGCTGGCTAATTTGTATTGCATCCTTTTCCTGATAGATAAATAGGTTGTTGTTTCTGAAGTGTAATGAATAAGGAGTATTTCACAGCTGCTTCCTCATTGGGGCCTGGCACTTGGTTTAGACTTTTGATCTTTGCTGGAGTTCAAACATTATGCAGTAAGAAGTTTTTTATAGTAAGGATTGATACTTTTTTCCTATATTTTTTTCCCTGTGAGAAACAGCATTTCTTTTTGTAATGACAGTCCACAGTGTTGTGCTCTCATGCTTGTCCTGCTGTGTGGCACCTGGCAGTGACACCTGTAAAACTTGCTAGCTTAGCTTTAGGTTTTGGTGCTGCCCTTTTGATTTCAATGGTCTGTACTCCCCAGAGAAAGTTAAACACAAGTGAAATGTTTACAGCATCCACGTCTTACTTGGTCACATACCTGTATGTTTATCTTCATATATCTATCTGTAGCTTGAAGGGATTGTGACATTCTTACACTGATACATCACTTTACCCAGTAGCATGTTACTCTATCACGTCTAATTAGTGCTGCAGCCAATTAATTGGAAAAAAAATTATCAGCCAAATTTAGCTGCTTTATCTGCTCAGGGAACATCTTAGACCAGACTATGATTATTCTCCTATTTATTAGTTATTCTGCAATCATGAACACTTCTTCCACACTATTAAATGCGGATAGATCACTGAATTTTTGTAATGGATACATGCTGTTAGACAGATTTACATGGATCGCTTCTACAGGTCTTGATGGATCTTTCAGCGCATTTCAGCACGATGAACAACAATACGAGGTCTCTCAACGTGAGATCTCTGCGGCAAAAGTAAACACATGGCATGCGTGAAAGCATGTTTCGGTGCAGGCCTTGCGTGCAAGACATGTCCCGGTGTATCTGCTTGCGATGCGCTCCCACCGTGAGGGAGTCCCGGAGGCCGGGCCTTGTCCTCTCCTGTGCCCGGCTGGGGTCGTTCCTGCACCGCAACCCGCCGGTTTACAAATTTCCCTTCAAACATGAGCGTAGTTTGAGGTCAGCGAACGGAGCCCAGAAAAGTCGAGGAGCTGGATTGCTTTTCT
>VZTH01000348.1:92665-167154 GCA_013397815.1 Aleadryas rufinucha
GTAGCTGGTTTGCTTTTCTGGCACTTACCCCGCCGTTCGACAGCGTGCAGCGACATCGCCGCAGCCTAGAGTCACCATCGGGGCCACTCGGTGGCGGCGGTACTTCCCCCGGCTCGGCGCGGCCCGGCCCGCCTAGAACTCCACCAGACCCAATGCCTCGCCCGGCCCGCCTGCAGCTCCGCGAGTCCCGATGCCTCCTCCGGCCGCCTCGCCCCGCCCCGCTCCGCTCCACTCCGTTCAGCTGGGTGGCTGCCGGGGGCGGTGCCTGTGCCCCGCCGCCGGGCAGGGCGGCCCGCGCCTTCCGCTGGCGGTCCGTGCCGGGCCGGGCCGAGCGGGGCGGGGCGGCAGGGGGCGCGGATGGCGCTTTGGAAAGGGGCGGGTGGTGGCGTAGGCGGATGCTGCGCTCGCTCCTCCTCCTCCGCCGTCGCCGCAGCCGCCGCCTCCTGTGCCTCCTCGTATCGCGGCGGTGGCGGGTAGGCTCCGGCCGCGGCCCCGCAGCTTCTCGCCGAGGCGGCGCGGCCTCCGCTCCCTCCCTCCTTGCCTCGGTCGCTGTCCGGCCCCGGCGCGATGTCGGGCGGCGCGGCGAGCGCCCCTAAGCCCCTCCCGTCCTCCGGGCCCAAGTCGCTGCGGGAGATGCCGCATCCCCTGGCCACGTCCAGCAGCGAGGAGATGGGGCCGGCGCTCACCCCTAGCCCCGACCTGCTCCTGCCCCGCAGCATCGCCGACAAGGTACGGCCCGGGGGAAGGGGGCGCGGCATTTGAGGGAGCCTCTGGTGTTGAAGGGGTCTCTGCATTGAAGGAGAGCAGGGAGAAGGGCTGTGTGTGTGTTTCCCTGACACATCCCTTTGCCCGGCTTCGTCTCCCCTCGGGGAGATGAAGCCCTGGGCGCTGCTGACATCCACTGCAAGAGCCCAGAGCGGCTCCAGGGGGAGAAAGCATCGTGTCCCTTTGCTGCGAGGGACCGGCTGGGTCACTGGTGGTCGCCCTGTCACCGGAGGGTTGTGAGAGACAATACTTTACTTACTGTATCTGCCTATGGCTCATACCGTCTACAGATAGATGTAAATTTTTCAGGAATTGCTGCAGCTCCTTTCCCGTCTCCTTCCTGTAGTCCTCACGGGGAAGGCTTGGAGCTGGCATTGTTTCCTTATTATCAGCTTGTCTGTGATTGTCCTTTCCAGGCTGAGCTCCTGCTTAGTTCTTCCCAGCACTAATACAGACGGCGCTCTTCAGGATTATCTATGTCCGTTCTCCCTTCCCTAGCTCTGGCATGTGTTCACAGGACGCTAGTGAACTCTTTGAAGTGCCTTCCCCGTGGTGATAATTCGGTAGTGGCAGTACAGCACTGCTGATACATTAGCTACACTTGCAAAGACTTGGTATCTCTGTAGACAAGACTTCCTGAAATTTTTAAGGTAGGATTTCCTGGGAGCAAGAACTGCAAAGGGTGATACGGTCTCAAAAGCAGTTCTGGCACAGCTGGTTTGTGCATAGAAGGTGTTACTGAGTTGCTGGTGGCAAGAAGTGCTTCTTCTATGGCTGTTGTCCTGGGGAGTATGGAGCTGCTTCTGAGTAGTATGGATCCCCTAGACTCCAAAAGCCTTGAGGCTGTCAGCAGTATCTGGCCTGATACACTCCCATGCTACAGGAGAGTGAGTCAAGGTAGCCTGGCATCTTCCATATTTCACCATCTGCTATGTGCAGCTGTGATGTAGGGATTTAGCACTTCTTCCTGCTCATGTAAGGAGTCCTTTCCTTGAACATTTGCCCACTGTTGCTCTAGTGAGAAGCAAGGCTTACCTTCTCTTCAGGAACTTATGTCTTCGTCTAAGAAATTAGTCAGAGTTGATGACCTGCTGAGAAAAGAGTATGTGACTAAGGCAGGGGTAGAAATTGTGGAGGTTTTTGTCTGTGATAGATTGGTTTAATCATGCAACTAGGTTGTTTGGCGAACCTGTAGCAGTAGAAATTGGCAGCTGCCTTCACAGATCTTGCAGCTGAGGAGCTTCAGCTCTTCACACAGTCCATCCACACTGCTGGATAGCTGGTGAGAAGCAGTGTTCTGAGGAGTAGCTCACACCCTATAACGTCTTTTCTCAGTTGTCTTAAAGAACTTCTTTGCTTTTGGAGTGCAAGCAAGCTTCTCTCTGCTTTACTGCTTTGAGGTTTTGAGAAGTGTATCGGTATTCCTGACAACCTGGGAGCAGAAATAACTCCCTAGCCTTGGGCTGTGGTCAGCTAACTTCTCATAAGTAGGAAAGTTCTTGCCCAGTTTTTCTGTCAGCAAGAGAAATGAAATCCACCTTCCCATACCCTGTATGTAGTACCATCCTGTTCTAGGCAATTGGCAGCATAGAAGTACTCTAAAAGGCAGAGCAAAAGTGGCTGTGGTAAGTGGTGTTGAGACTTGAGAGCAGTTCTGTGCTTGACCTGGAAATGGCACTAGGCTATGATCCTTGCAGAATAAAAGGATATCCAGTAGGAAGAGAATATAATTTTTTTTTTCCTTCTAGCTGAATTAGCAGAAAAAGCCAAGTGTCTTATCTTTTTAATGGAAGGAGATCAACGGCTCTGCTGTGTATGGGATGTCCCTTCTTCAGCTTAATACTTCTCACACTGGCAAGAAAAAAAATGTCTTAACTTCTTTTCCCGCCTTAGAAGAAAAATTCAGCAGAGAGGTGTTCCTAGCTTTAAGCTTTGCACTGTGTATTGAGTAGTCTACAGAGGGAGTATGGTAAGAGGAGGTAAACAGGTAAAACCACTTTTTGAGTGGTTTGTATGTCTCAGTCTCAGTCATGGAATGGTTTTGGTTGGAAGGGAGCTCAGAGATGGTCTAGTCCAACCCCCATGCAGTAGACGGGGACACTAGACCAGGTTGCTCAGAGCTCCATCCAGCCTGGACTTGAACACTTCCAGTGTTAAGTGTTAATCTTAAAAATCTTAATCTCCGATGATGGGTTATTGATCTTTTGAGAGAGCGGCTCACTAATCAACCAACAGTGCTGAGTAACTTCAATAGCTGAGCAACAAAGGGATGTCAGCATTCAAGTTTGACTTAGGCTTAAAGCTCTGAAGTTGTTATTTATTGATTCTTGAGTAGGAGCTGTTCTAATCTTCTCTCTGGCCTTTTGGGAGAGTCTGCTGGAGATCAGTACTGCACAAGTTTTGGTCCAAGTCTCCTGCTTCGAAGTGTCTTTGAGTCAGATTCTTTAAGGACAATTGTCCATATCCAGACTTGTGCTAGGATATCCCTTTGGGAAGAGGGCTAGTGACAATAGCTGTCCCATCACCATGAAGTGGATAATTTGATTTTTCTGGGTTCCTCGTGTTTTCTCTGAGCAAATACTTCCTAAAATGTGCTGCAAGCTACAAGTACCTAAGACTGAAATCCTCTGAGTGGAGAAAGTTCAGAGGTAAAGAGAGTTTTTCTGCCCATAAGGTGCTTCAATTTTCACTGTCACAGATGTGTAGCCTGAAGTGGCTGAACCTCTGCCATGCTTTGTATTCTATAAAGCATGCTTTTCTTTCTTTTTTTTCATCCATTGAGTAAGAGCACCGAAGTCAGAGAAACCTGGGGTACAGGAACACCTGCCTGTGTGTCTCCTTTTGTATTTTGATTTAAATATGGGAATAATGTAGTACTTTAGAGCCTGTGTAGCTTTAAAGTCTCATAAACCTTAGGTTGCTGTTCAAGAACAGTGGCTAATGGTGCTAGAGCAGTAGGTCTGGGAAGGGGAAGGAAAATCATCTGTGCTGTTTACTGAGGTCATCTAAGTAGACTAGTCTCAAGTTTTCTGAATCATAAAGAAGAGGGCTGCAGAACTTTGGTTGTCTGAAGCAGTGTCTTCATCCTGACTTCTAGTGGGCAGTAGTTTTAGGAACCAGGACACCTTGACTTTTGTCAGCATCTTACTTCTTAAATGAAAAGGACATTTTTATCCAAGTACTTGACTTTCACAGTAATGCTGCAGGAAACGTGAAACACTTGAGTTGTAGATTCTTGTTTCTAAAGCATTTATATATTTGCCATATGTTTCTATAAAGATCTTTCTGTTCCCCTGACGTCTAATTTAATGAAACATTGTCTTGACCACCATGAGGGTCTTTGAGTTTATTGTTCCTTCATTCTTGCTAGCTTTCAGATAAGGAGACAGCTAAAGCTGAACCTGAGTTCTACCATATTTGTTGTGTTTTAGGTTTTTTTCCTTTTATTTGGTTGGGGTTTTTTAATATGAGGTGAGAGGAGAAACTTGCAGCAGAAAACAATTCCTCAAGCTGCATGACAGGGTTAGTTCTAGAGTTAGTTGTAAAACTCAGGTCTTTCTCGTTTAGATTTTGGAGCACATGCAAGCTAATTGAGATCTGGTTTTCAGAGCAGATCCTCTTCTGAGGGCAAGACAAATGGGGAAGTGTCTGTGGATTTCTCTCTGCCTTTTCCTTTTTAAAAAAGAAGGAAGTTCTGCTTGCACATGACTACTTTACTCCAGTGCACAAGTTTGTCACTTTCGATAACAAATGTGCTCTGTGCACTAGGACAAGCACTTCAACAATGAGGAGAAAGGCAGTATTAATAGCTTACGGAGTTTAGAGCAGAGGTGAGAAGTAAATGGTATTTTGCTGTGTGAAGAGTCAGGTTCAGCCCTGCTGAGGCTGTGCAGATTTAATAGGCTGCTGCCAAGAGTTGGAAGTGCCAGGCTGTGCAGAGTTAGAAAGAAAGTGTTCTGTATGGCTTAGTTCCGCTGTTGTCTTGCTGTGGTCCCTCTAGACTTGTATCATCTAATAGTATCTTCCTAACACGGTGGTATTGCCTATTTTTGCTGTGGTCTGCCTTGAAACTGGCAGCTATCTGATAAAAGTCCTGATTCACATCACTGGTTTCTTGCCAAGGGCACCAAAAGCTTTCATATCCCACCTGTCCTAGGACTCAGACTCCATTGTCCTTTTTCAGACATCTCTGACTACTTGTTACTGTACTTATGGCCAACTACCTCTAAGTTTCTCGGCTTTTTTTCTTGGAAAGTCTGGATACCTTGCGTTTGCCTCTGTTAACTCTATACAACTGATGGGAGCTTCAAGGCTGTTTAACAGGTAGTAGTATATCAAGCAGATACCAGAGCTGATGTGGAATACCAGGCTTGCAGTGAATGCATAGCTTGAATTTGCTAGTTCATGGAGAGGGACTTTAAAACTCCTACTGCAGTCTTTGGTTACTAACTGAAAACTATTGTTTGTATGCTCCTCTGCTTCCAAGTTACCACCCTGGTGAATTCCTAGACTTCTTATTAGCACCTGATCAAATATAAATACTTGGTGTGATGGCATGATGCTGGAGTATTTGCTGGAGTGCTGTTACATAGCACTTATTCTGAAAGGGAGACTGGCATCTCTCCAATTCAAAAAATGTACTGAGAGTCTGAAGCTCTACTTCCAGCCTCCTTGGTTGCTATTTTATAATTACTGCTCTTAACTTTATCCACCCACAGATGAAACCAGTTTGCAGTATAATCTGAAAACTTAAAATAGATCTGCCTGAGCTTATACAAACTTCTTCCTTCTCTGACTAGATGAGAGCTTAGACCAGCACCATACATTGTTTTTAAAGGAAGCTGGAAGTAAATTCTCGGTTGTGAGAGAGACTGAAGACTGCAGAAAGTCAAACTGAAGTTGGTGAAGTTAGGAAACAATGTCAGTATGGATGGGTTGATCTCTGTTCCTATCCACAGGGATGCAAAAATGACAGTCACAGTGAAGTTGAGGCTGGAAGGCACTTCTTCATATTGTCTAGTCCAACCTCTTGGCTCAGACAGAGCAGGCTGCCCAGGATGTTGTGAAGTTGTTTTTTGAACAGCTCTCTGGGCATCCTGCTCCTGCATCCAGTTACCCACAAAGTAAAACATCTTTGTCATGTTTAAGTGAAACTTCCTGTATTTTAATTTTCACTAAAAAGAGTCTGTCACTTCCTTCTGTACACCCTTCCATCAAATATTTATCCTTATTGATAAGATTCCCTGAACATTATTATCTCCAGGCTGTTTGCCTTCTTTGCCTTCAGGCATATTGTTGGCTCTTGGTCAACTTTTTCATCAGTGTCTGTGGGGTTTTTTTTCATTCCCTATGCCAAACTGCATTTCAGTCAATCTACTCCAGCACACACTGCTGCATGGGGTTGTGCCTGGCAGGTGCAGGACTTTGCGTTTCCTCATGTTGAATTTTTTGAGGTATCCCACAGCCCATTTCTCCAGCCTTCTGAGGTCTTCCTGAATGACAGCACAGACATCTGATGTATCAAGCACTCTATACAGTGTGTATGTACTCTCAGTACACTTGCTGAGGATGTACCCTGTTCTGTCATTTGGGTCATTGATGAAGGTGTTAAAACAGTAGCGGCCCTAATTCTCTCTGCTGATGTACACCATTTGGAATCTGTGGAATCACAATGCTTGTAGCCCAGCAGTTCAGCCAGTTTTTAGTCCACTTTGCTGTACATCTGTCTGCCTTGTGCCTCATCAGGTTGTCTAGGATTGTGTTATGAGAGATTTTGTTGAAAGTCCTCTTAAAGTTGAAATTAACTGTGTTAAGCTCTACTCTTGCACACTAGCCCAGTGATATCTTCATCGCAGGTAGGCATTGAGTTGGTTAAGCATGACTTCCCTTAAGTCCTTGCTGATTTCTCATCACCATGTGCTTTGTATGTTTGGAAGTGGTTTCTTATATTTGCTTGACCATTTTCCAGGGATTGAGGTGAAGTTTCCTCAATTCCTGTCCTGTAGTTTTCTGTATCCTTTTTGAAGACAGGAGTGAACCGTGTTTCCTAGGCCAGAAAGCTTCTAGGTATAGGCAGTTGTCTGCCACATGCTTCCTAAGTAGGCCATCAGCTCTCAAAGGCTGAGCTTGGTTGTCATCTTGTTTACAGGAAGTGCTCTCTCTTCTTCTGTTGCACTATGTGTGTGCATGCTCTTTTCTAGTCTTCTGATTAAAAGATCTTACTTAAACCTAGCATGGCTTTCCAGCATGTCATCAGTACTATATCCACAGTCAAGCTGCTGGCTGAAGCCAGTTTCTTGTCTTTCACTACAGTGGTAACTAAAGCTGTTTCTGTAGCTATTTCATCTCTCAAACTTGTAATACCACTTGGATAGGTTAATACCACAGTATTAACCTACTGAAAAGATAGTGTGTTTGTCATCTTTTTTTTCCTTGTAGCCACTCTGAGGTTTGGTGGTGTAGAAGCAAACTATAACAGCACACTGGTGCTCTTACTTACAGTTATCTTCACTTGTAGAAATGGGAAAGGGTGCTTTCATGGTATCTTACACCATAGGTGCTCTAGTACTGTTGTAAAACTCAGTGGTCTCTTTATGAAACATAACTAAAGCGAGTTTCTTGAATTGTCAGTTCACCTCTCTTCTGAACAAGATGAAGGATAGCTAGCAAGTTGGAACAAACACTTGCATCAGCATAACTATCTTAGTACCATTACTTTTTCAATCTCTCCTGGTAAAGCTAAACATAGCTTCTACTGTATAACAGTATTATTACTTTGTGGTTCTTACTTCAACTTAATAGAGGAAGGGGTGTATACTTTGATGTTGAATTTAGTGTTGCACAGCTTTCATAATCTTTTCAACAGGATTGCTTCATACATAATGAGACAGAGTATTGAAAACAGATATTCAGAGCATACACAGAGGAACTTGGTTCTTCAGACGGATTTCAGAAGGATGAGGCTTGGCAAGAGCTTGTCAGCCATGGTGGAAAAAGTTATGCTTGGTGGTCAGAAGGAATCCTCAGGGCTGCCTGTGCTGAAGTGGCTTAAACTTACCCAAGTAGCTGAATGCTTTCTGAGCTCATTCATGGATAGAATGGGATAACCACTTGGTAACGAAGTTCTCTTATTACAGTTGTGTGGGTACCTTCTCCTACTGTCAGTGCCTCAGGCAGCATGTCCCTGTAATTAATGGAGGGGGGGAGAGAATAGAATAACTAAGGTTTGCTATTGACACACTAATCTAGGAGACCTCAATTCCTAGATTATTGTGCAAACTGTTGTCCTGGTGTCTTCTAGCATTGTGGTATATTCTTGTGGTATCTTAAACAGGTGCTCTGGCTGTCATATGAGCCAGTCTGCTTCTGCTCTGAGTTGAGAGACTGGTCTCTGTAAAGTAGGTCAGGAGACAAGGCAGGGAGCTCTTTTGGTGCAGTGGGACTTAGTGCTGCTGCAAAAAAATCTACTTGCCACACCTGAAGTGCGTCTTTGAGATTGTAACTTGCATGAGATTTCAGTCTGCAGAAGACTTTCAATAAGATGGTTAAAAATGGCATTTTATCTTTTGTATTTCTCAGAAATAACTTTACTGAGGCTTGTTTTCTGCTGACCTTGAGCAAGATCTTAAATGCTGAGTTGTACTGACTCCTTAAGCTGTGACTGAGTTGACTGCCTGAGCCTGGGTGCCAGTGCAGCTGAGGTTTCCAAGTTCTTGTGGTTGGGGAAAGCTGCTCCTCCCATCACTAGGATGTAATGGGGAAGAAAGATCTGAACTCTGCCATGCCACCTACAACTATGAAGTAAAATCTGTATAAAGTTACTCTTAATGAACTATTGAAAAACAAAGGGGAACAGCTTCTTTCCAGTTACTAAGGGCAATAACTGACAGCAAGGTAGCTACTAGCAATACTGCAATTACCAAAGTGAAGATGGAAAAAAATTATAGTAAGCTGCAATTATTTTAATGAGTTAGCATTTCCAGGGCCAGTCCAGCCTAAATGGCCTTCAAAAAGGGTGAGAAGGGAGACCCACAGGGAGCTACTGACTGCTCAGTTTCACTTCATTCCCTAGAAGGGTGGTGGAACTCCTAATTCTGGTAGGCATCTTTATCCACAGAGAGGATAAGAAGGTGGTCAGGAGTAGTCAACATGGGTTCACTAAAGGGAAATCATTCTTGACCAACCTGGTTGCCTGCTGTGAAGAAACGTCTACCTGGATGGATGACGGGAGGGCAGTGGATGTTGTCTTCAGCAAGGCTTCCAGCTCTGTCTCTTAAAACATCCTCATAGGCAAACTCAGGATGGACTGGATGAATGGACAGGGAGGTGGATTGAGAACTGTCTGAACAGCAGATCCCAGAGGTCATATCAGTGGCACAGGCTCTGGTTGGAGGCCTGTTAGTGGTGTCTCCCAAGGTTCAGTACTGTGCCTGGTCTTGTTTAACCTATCCATCAATGCCCCATCAATGGACGAAGGGGCAGAGGCCTCCTCAGCAATGTCACTGACAACACAAAGCTGGGAGGAGCGGCCGATACCCCAGAGGGCCGTGCAGCCCTTCAGAAGGACCTCAACAGGCTGCACACATGGGCACCTCCTGAAATTCAGCAGAGGCAAATGCAGGATCCTGCACCTGGGGAGGAACAACCCCAGGCACCAGCACAGGCTGGGAGTGACGTGCTGGAAAGCAGCTCTCTGGAGAAAGAGCTGGGGGTCTTGGTGGACAACAAGCTCTCCGTGAGCCAGCAGTGCCTTGGTGACCAAGGCCAATGATAGCCTGGGCTGCATTAGGAAGAGCATTGCCAGCAGGTCAAGGGAGGGGATCCTGCCCCTCTACTCAGCCCTGGTGAGGCCTCACCTGGAATACTGTGTCCAGTTCTTGGCTCCTCAGTAGAAGAAAGACATGGAGCTCCTGGAGCAGGTCCAGCAGAGGGCAACAAAGAGGATTAAGGGACTGGGGCATCTCTCTGATGAGGAAAGGCTGAAGGAGCTGGGGCTTTTCAGCCTTGAGAAGAGACAACAGAGAGGATCTCGTCATTGTCTATGAGTATCTGAAGGGAGGGTGTCAAGAGGATGGACCAGGCTCCTACCAGTGGTGCCTAGCAATGAGACAAAGACCAGTGGGCAAACAGATGCACAAGAAGTTCCAGCTGAATATGAGGAAGAACTTTACTGTGCGAGAGATGGAGCATTGAACAGGTTGCTCAGAGAGGTTGTGGAGTCCCCCTCACTAGAGATACTCAAGAACTGTCTGGATGCAATCCTGTGCAACATGCTCTAGGTTAACCCTGCTTGAGCAGGGAGGTTGGGCCAGATGATCCAGTGTGATCCCTTCCAACCTTACCCATTCTGTGATTCTGTTTTTTGACAGATGAATTTAGGGGACAGATTCTACTTTCTAAATTGAGTGGGTCAAGAGGTTGAAAGAAATGTCGCCTTCAGCTGTAGGTGATGTTACAATAACAAAACTGTTGATTCTCTACCAGATATTTCACTGAAATCAAGCGGTATCTATCAGAGTAAGCACTTAGGTGATATGGTTAGTTGAACTAGCCGAAATGGTTCTGAAAATAAAGATAATAAAGTTTGTACAGTAGGCAAGGAAAGAATTTAGCCAAGAGCTGTGGTCAGAGTGGTCCTCAAAGCATAAATCCTGTTAGAGAGTATTACTGTCTTACAGCCATGTTCAGAGCTTCTACACTGCTGCTTCTATGAATTGGTAAACAGTGGGTAAGATGCTACTGTGGAAGTGAAAGTGGTGGTGTCTTTAACCCTTGAAGATGGGTTTCTGCCTTGTCATTTTAGTATCTTGGTTGAAGACAACTGCTACTCAAGTGTGTGGGAGCAAAGACATGGCAAAAATGTGTAGTACTCTGGTTTGCAGGAAAATGTAAAATGTAAACTTGCTTCTAGATTATGCCTCAAATTATGGAGAGCAGACTCTACTGTGAGAGTGACAACCTCTCTTCCGGTCTTGGAGTGATCAGTAATATTACTAGTGCACTGGTCTATAGTGTTATTAGTGATGGAAGGCTTACAGCAATGAAGGACATGCTTTCATCATGATTATCAGTCTGTGCTCTAACTTCACGCTGAAATTAAGTCTGAAAAAGCTCCCCTGCCTTAAAGTTTTCCTGTATAGTTTGCCTCACTTTTCCAGTCAGCTTGAATGATACTGTGTGTTCCTTGAAAAGGAATGCGTTGCAGACAGGTGTTGCTCAGGGGGAGGCAAGCCTCCTCCCCATCACCGGTGCAGGTGGGGTTAGCAGCAGGCACTTTCAGCTAACTCTGTGGTGAAAGCACTGGCATCTGGGAATGGCAAGTGATAGACTACCCTGACAATACTTAAACCCATGATTTTCTACGTGAAACTGTTGCCTCTGCTGTAGCTTTTTAGATGCTGATATAAGGCAAATTGAGTGAAAATCTTGAATACTGACAAGATGAAGTTGTGGGTTTTGGATTGTTGCCCAGAAAATCTGTGGAAATTTTTAATCAGTGCCATTTATTGCCAGTGATCATCTTGACCTCTTCACAAATTTGTATGCTGACTTCCAGTGTGCTGACTAGCCTGCTCCTGGATCAGTATACTTCACTTGAAGCCATGTGTGCTAAATAAATTTACATATCTGTGTAGCTGTGATAAGCCTAGACCATTAACTAAAAGGTGTTTCTCTAGACAGATTAGTCTGTAGATCTCGAGACCATCAGTCTCTATAGATAGTTTTCGTACTGAGAGGAAATACTGCGTGACTGCTTTTCCTCAGTTTTTCTCCTCAAAGCAGGGACTGAAGCAGTCATGCTGTGTGGGTTTTGGTTTAGGGTTGTTTTTTTTTTTCTTCCAACAGATGAGCACTTCATTTATTTTATCCCTTTGAGAGCAAATGCCTTTCTGCTAGAAAATGTCTTAGAGGAAATGTGACAGAGGGATATCGCTTAAATTGCACCTGCATAAACTAACTCTGAGAGCTTGTCTAAGAGTACACCCCTCCAACTCTTCCAGGGCATTGAGATGTAAACCTGAATACTCCCCTCTTAAGGATCTTTGCCTCTGTTACTTGAGCAGTGATACCTTGTCAGTCTGAGTTGCTCTTATGAAATCTTCACTGGTCTACGTCAGGAAAGCTAATGCAGCTCATCCGAAACAGAGAGCATAAGGGAGCCCACATCGTAGTGTATGCATATTCTGTCTTGTTTAAATGAAATATTCATCAGGATACTACAGCGCTTTCCAGCCCTCTTATCTCTTTCCCTCCTATTTCTTCTCTGTTTCTCCCCAATCTTTTGCATCTGTTCACATTAAAACAACTGAGCATATTACTGTTTGCTCTCAAAAGCCAAACTAGTAGTTTGGTGACACTAGCTACCTAGATAACAGATGCAACTAAGCCTACTTCTACAGAGTGAACAGAAAACAGTCTTCTGCACGGTGTGTCTGCAGAGCTTGAACACAAAACTGTGTGTCTCTGGGAGAAGGCAGTTTAGTTTGGACAAGCTTATTAAACTGTTTCATCTGTAATCAGATATAAATCTGGTTTCTTGGATTGGGAATGATTCCTAGTCATGTGCAGGATTCAAATTTTCCTGCTCATGGTCTGAAATCCTGGATGCTGCTTTGCTATTTAGAAGGTCAGAGCTCAGCTTCTGAAAATGAAACTTTAGACAAAACACTGGGTGTGTTAGGCTTGTTTGTTAACAAGGTGCTCTTTAACATGTTAAAATGGTTTGTGGTGTTTCTGTGCACACAACTGCAGAATCCATATAACAAACAATACTACAGAAACAAAATCCTTGCATACAAACATGGAACTTAACAGAGCTAGAGAAGATTAATAAATTCCATTCTGTTCTAAATGTTTCTAAGGACATGTAGCTTCTGCCATTTGTGGAGGCCTTTGAGCTCTGAAGATAGACTGGAATTGGTGCCTGTTGCCTTCTACTGAGAACTATAGAAAGAACCTATGGCTCTTCTAAAGGAGCATCCAAGTCTGCTGAAATCTTAAACTCTCTTGCTTTCCATCAGGTCCTAAGCACTTTTGTACTACTTTCTACAGCTTAAACTTCACTGAACTAATCCTGCTGGACAGCTGCCAGCCTGGCATCTTGCTTAGGAAGATAGATGCGGCTTTCTGCAAGGATTCAAGTGCTCTGAAAACAGATGTGAGAGCTAACCTTGTATCTGGAACTTTTTATTTTGAGAGAATAGCTCATCCTGTGGATGTGTTAAAATACTCTTGACATTTACCACATTAAGGAAGCTATGGCAATCCTGCAGTTACTCCTTGCACTTTCTTTCCTGTTCAAAGGATTTGGGAGTGTACATGTCAGCTTCGTGGCAGTTAATAAGTCAAAAGCATATCTTATACCTTTACATTTTGCCTAATTAATGTCTACTGCAAATAATTACCCATTTCATCCTCCAGATGCCTGGCCTTCAAAGGCATTTGGCCTTTCATGCACAAAGCAGCACAGTAACGTGGCTTATTACTAGTATTGAAAGTCTTGTCTTAACTGTTGTAAAACATCTATGAGATACCACTCACATTCCTCATTTTCAGAGTTTAACCTGAACTACATTTAGGTTTAGAGTGGTGTTGCACAGTTCCCTTTCCAGTCTAAGGAAAGAGGCCAGCCTCTTATGGACTGTGAGAAGACAGACTTACAGCCAGACTGTATGAACACAGTCTGATGTGGTACTTCACACCTTCTCGTGACACTTGCCTTTGCCCTGGTACACAGGAATGCTGAAACTAAGCTGTATTGTAGCTAAGTCCCTAAAGACTTTAGCAACAGAAGCAGGAGATAGCTTATAGCTCTTGCTGGAAATGCTGTTTGCCATGTTTCTGTGCCCACGTTCTTGTTCTGTTTAGCTTAACTGTGATGACTTATGGGAAAACAAACCACAAAGTAAAATAATCCATCCTATGCAACTTGTTAACCTCAGAAATGAGGTGAGAATCCTGTGACCTACATGAGAAGGCTTGGAAAATGCTTGTGTCAACCATGTAGTGCCTCTATGAACCTTGTTTCAGTGTTTCTCTGTCCAGCTGAAATGCAAAGAAGCACTATTCCAAGTATGATACCTATATAAGCAAGAATGCTCCCAGGCCTTGAGTGGTACCAGGCTGCAGGCTGTCATGATTACCTTTTGCATCTTAAGTTCTTATTTTTTGAGACACGCTGAGGAGCGTGTCTAGGCAACTCTGACCTGCAGAGCAGAAATATTAGTTCAGATGAACACCAGAGCAAAGTTCCCAGGCTCATGGCTTGGCAGCATGTTGTATTTGGACACCTATTTAAAATATTCTGAGAGCAGACTGCTCTAGTCTTTACCTAGTGGATTTTTGGTTAGATGGGCAAAATACTAGTTGTCCTGCTGAAACTTTAGAGAAGAGGCGTGGCCCTCTTAGATTGGGCCCTTTCTGCGCAATGCTGCAGAGCCCACAGGTTTGGTTCATAATACCCTTCACGGCTAAGAAGTGAAAATTTGGGCTTGGGTCCTCAGCAACCCAGCATTGTTCCTCCTCTAGTGACACATTTTAAGGTAAGAGCAAGAAGATTTCCTTCTGATTTACTCTGTATTGCTCTTAAAATGTCCTCTTACAGACTGATTTTAGATGTTTATTATAATGGAAACCACTGATCTCTTTGGAAGGTATCATCTTGTTCTTTGTGAGTACATCCACATAAACTGTACCATCCTTCCCATTACTGGAGAAGGATATCAGGAGCTGGCACATAGAACCACTTACCCTTTCCCAGGAGGGTAGGTCTAGCCTAGGAGTTGATTATCACAGTTCTTCAGTTCTTCTCAAACAACAGCTTAGCGCTGTCTTATTTGTGCATCAGTGTAAGAACATGGTTTTCCTTCCTGGAAATGAATAGAGTTTTTGGCATTTAACTGTGGGGATTTTTAGATTTTTTTTTAACCGTAGTTGAGCATGACTGCCTTGTTCTTTCCATCCCTTCTGTGTCCACAGTATTCTCCCTTCTCTGCAGTCTGTGTCCCCACTTTGGTGCCTTAAATTAACTGCTCAAAAGCAAGTTCAAGAGGCTGGGACATGTACTCCCTCAGACATGTGAAGAAACAGAAGTGACCTCTAATAAACAAAGTCTGATGCTGCTGCCTGATAGAGGATGAAACTGAACATACATAAAGGGGAAGTAAATGCATTTTCTTCCCTTGTTCTCTGTCTAGCTGGTATTGGATAATAGTCTTGTGTAGACTGAAATTTAACTGAACAGATGCTTAGTGGCGTCTTGTAATAGAATACTGTGCACAAATGAGCTAATCTAAGTGTACTGGAGGATGCAGAAGCGCTTTTTTTGTCTGCATGGAGCTGACCTGTCCAAAAAATACCTATGTTCAAAACTTGCTGGGATGAGACCAGGAGTGCTGTGAACAGGTCTGTGAAAGCCAAGTTTGTGTAAGCTTTTATAGTGCCCTCAAGAATGTTTATGTCTAAACCACTTCAGTCTTCCAGTCGCTGGCTGCCACTCCCCTATGACTTACTGTCATGTACTGAAGGTATGGAGGGAAGAGTGTTCCAAAAACCGGCTGCAGTTGTTGTGTGGAATTGTTGTCCGCTTAACATTGTCTGTCTGTCATTGTGTCTCTGGGAAATGAATGGCAAAAAGCAATGGAACACTTTGAAATAGAAGGAGAAAATGTACAGCACTCTGAATTTCTGAAGTGAAGCAATGAGGTTCTAGGAGCATTACAGGCCTGGCTCTAAGGTCCCTAAGTTAGGCAGGGCTATTTAGGGTTAAGTGCACCTCTTGCCTCTAAACAGCAACATTTCTAAATGTCTCTTACTGTCACACAATACTTGCTGAATGGGAGCAATGAGCACACAGTATCACATGGATTCAGGCTAACCCTTTCCAGAGGTGAGTTCATGTGTGCTTGGAAGACCTGGCTGAACCACACCTTCTGCTTCCTCATGGACTGCTGCTTAGAGACCAAAGCCATCTGGTTAAGCTGTACACTTGCTCAGGCAGGATAGGTGAAAACTAGCATTCAGTTTGTGGAAACTGTAATATTGACTAGCTGCCTGTAACTCAGCAGAAGACTCCATGGTCTTCACAATAAAACAATACCTATGGAATTTTAGACCCTTTTTTAGTCTTCAGGGGTTGAGTCTTGGATGCTTTCTCTGGCACACTACTCCATGGGAGGAGGCTGCCATCCAGAAGACTGAATACCAAGCTCCTGAAGTTTTTACTTTATGTGGATCCAAACTGCTCTATAAATGGAGTAGTGGAAAATCTCCTGGGAAAAGATGACAACAGCTGGAAACTTCCCAACTAATTTTGAATCTCACATGCAGACTTCTAGTTTAAAAAATTCAGTTGAATTTTATGTTTGGATGAAGTGAACTTCTTGATAGATTTAGTATCTGGTTCTGGGCAGGCTGATTGGTCAAGGTGTTTGGACAGCATGAGACAACAAACTAATGTGAAGCAGCCTTACCAGATAGCAGCCTGCATAGTTCGCAGGGTGCATTTCCAGCACAGCCAGTTAGTTCCTACTTGCCTGGTGCTGTAGGATACCAAACATGTGCTGCTAAAATCGTCTGACTTATGTATCCATAAATTCAGGTGTCTTGGGGAATTCTAGAAACTTCATAGGAATGCATGAAGAGCTTGCCTTAGTGGTGGTTTTATAACCGTACACAAGAGCCTAGCATTTACGCAGTAGCTCATGAACCTGAAAATCTGAATGTCACACTGTATCTACTTCACGTTGTTATCCAGGCATTGCTACGCCTTCACCTGACCTACTTCAACAGATGACAAAACTATGAGACTGTCCTGAGGCAGTGATGGACAGAGACTAAGGATCTTTGCTCTTTACTTTAGAAAAAGCTTCAAAACTTGGGAAAATCTTTATGGATGCTCTCTAAGAAGTGAAGAATGTCTTGACAAAACATCCTCCGTGCCACCTTGCCAGGCTACCAGAAGCAGCCTCCCCTCCCCTCTGCTGTGGGACTGCTCAGCTTTATTGCAGACTGACTACTGTGAGTAGCAGGTGCTGTGACAAAAGGCTTTGTAAGTAGTAGGTACCTGCTGTGACTTGGACTGTGCTGGTCTCTCATAATGTAGAGAGGTAGTTAAAATATGGATGGGCAGCTACTTGCTGCACTAAAGGTGAAGCTGATGCATAAGCCACTGGCACTGAAGTCAGACACAGCTTGCCAGCTTCTTTATATAAAACAGATAATACTAGCCAGTATTTCAGATGCTTGTGGGTATGATAGAAAAAGGTAGAAGGTAGAAACATAGATGTCTACTTATCTCCTTTCCCACTAGGCTCTGCAAAACATGCTCCTCTTTTCACAACAGCAAAAAAAGAGAAATCCTTCAAGTCCCATGGAAGAAAGGCGAGGCCATTAACATGACATCAAGGTACTCTGCTGGTAGGATTACAACCTGGGATAGCATGCTGGGGGAGATACAACCTGAGATATCTTGCTGGGCATTCTGCTGTCATACTTCAAAGCCTGCCTCTTTCTAGCAATAACATAAGACTTCAGCAAAACTGATCCTGCCTGCTGTTAAATGAGGGTTCAGCAGCCATAAGCATTGTTTCTAGCACTTAGCTAGGAGGTTCCACCCATTCAGGAGGAGAAATAGCTTCTAACTTGGCTTTCATCTACTGAAAACTAGCCAAGTAGCAGGGTATGATGCCAGCTGTGGCTGCTGGGGGAGGGAGGATCCTGCAGATGAGGCAGTATAGCACAGTAACACATCATCTGTCCTTTCCCCACCACCACAGCTAGCTGCTCTCCTGATCTGAACCACTGCTGGTACAGAAACTTTACTTGATGTAGGTCTGGAGTGTTTCATCCAAGATAGAACTATCACAGCCTTTAACACCCAAGACATTCCACAGGACCCATGACTGCAAGAACACACTCAAGTGCAATGAAGCGGATTCAAGCCTTCACAGACTTCTGCCCTGCTTAAAATGTGCAAGACATACTCATATGATATTGTTACCTTCCAACAGAATTGGTGAGGAAAGTGCTAACTTTATGCACCTGGCTGCAAGCTCCATCTTTGGTTCTTTCTCTAGATTCTCATATTTTAAGCAGATTCCATCGTATTCTTTAAGCTCTTTTTGGGAAGAGTTTTTTAATAAGTTGTTGAGATCTGTGGAACCAGGATAAAGCTGTTTCTGCAAGTTATGTCATACTGGAAGCTTAGAATTTGACTGACTGCAGTTCTGGCACAACTTGTTGTACGTTAATGCTTATTGCACATGGGCAATAATGAGCTGTCTTTTCCTTTTGGAAACAGAAACAGATTTGTCTCCAGCTACTGTGGTATCCCAAGGTTTGCTTTGCTTTTTACTCTGCTCAGCCAAATTCTCTTGTCTAGCTGGACTGCAGATTTTCTGAAGCCATCTCCTGTTGTTAACCTTATCCTGTCTACTGCTTATTCTGTTTGTGTAATTTCAACAGAACTTCTTATCTACTCAGTTATTGTGCCATTGCTTCCTCCTGTTACACGTGTTCCTGCTGTGCTGAGTCCAAGCCAAGTGCTTGTGTAGTTTGAGGTGTCTGCCTCACGTCTGAGCTGGCTAGCTGTGCCATGCTCATCCTGCTCTTTTGCCCTCTTGAGAGCATTTGAGTGCCTTCCTCCCAGTCTTGCTTACATGCCAGTCAAATTTGAAGCCTCTCGTCTGTTTGTTGGCAGGCTCTTCTGTATATTAGCTGAGAGAATGTATCTAACCTTTCTGTTAGTAAAGAATAGTTTAGATCACCCCTTTCCCAAAGTGTCTAGGCTAAACAATTATTTTCTCTACTTCGTAAGGCAGCCCTCTAGGTGAAGAGCAATGCTGCCACGGTTCTGCAGTACTGCAACAGACAGATGGCTCTCTATGAAATCCCAGTACTCCCATGATAGGTTTGTGACAATGACTGGTAGGAATTCGGCTGTGTTTTTAGCCATTATGGAAGGCAGACCTTTGTAAGTAGCTTTACCTCGAAGCTCTTGCCTGTGATTCTGAGCACTAAAGGAGCACTAATGAGTGGAGTCTCACCCATACATGATTGCTTTGCTAAGATGATATATTTTGTCCAGCCACTTACAGATTGTGTGAAATTTGGTCTAAGAAGTAATTGTATAACTAAAACACTTTGAGTTAATGTGGTGTTTAGCTGTAGTGATGTTTCTCTGTTTAGTAACAAGAGAAATCACTCTGTGGATAGATCCATCCCTGTGCTACTATTAAAAAGATGCAAATTAAAAACCTCCTCTCTTCTCTGAAGAAAAGAGCCATGGATCCTTAGGACTTTCTAATACTGTTGTCAGATGTTCCTATCTATTATACAACTTGTCACACGCTGTCAGCTCCCTCTGCTACAAAACCAGAGCAAAGAACATGTTAAGTTGCTGTGATATTTATGCAAATGCAGTAACCACTGTTACAGCATAGTTAGTTTGTACTGAAGTGTGAGATTTGAAGGTGTGTGGATATACCAAACTAGCTATAAAGTTGTTTTGTTGTTTTGTTGTTTTTTTTTTCCTGCTGCCAAGTCAGTTTCAAGGAATTGCAACTTCCTAAACCTTTGTGTTTTTCTTCCTAAAATAGCCACTTGCTGGATCTTTTAGCCTCTGTCTTCTCTAGGCACTGGATGATACTCTTAGACTTGGGAGAATGGGAATGGAGACCTCTCCAAGGAAAAAGCTGTGTTTTTGTTTGCTTTAGGACTCCAGCAGGGAGGTGTGCCTAGACACAGTGGGGGAGAGTATGATCTGTGACTGTTCTGTAATGCAGTGATGGCACTTCAGGCTCTGACTGCTGTCAGCATGTGTGGAAGTTAACCGAGTGGATGGGAGGCCTCTGATGAGGTGCTCCTTCATTCATTATAGGAGTCTCCAGAGGTGAAGGCTGACTGCATTCCAGACAACTGAACTGTTGCCACTTTGCCTGAAACCTGTCCTATAAGTAGGTCTCCTGATTTGCCTAGCTGGTTTGTTTTCAGTCTAGGCTGGCTCAGTCTCACCAGGAACTGTGGGTTCAACAATACCGTACTTCCTTATGGATAGAAAGCAGGTTGTGCCGGACTTAGGAGAGGTATAGTGGTAATGTGCTTTCTCCTCAGCTTAATGCTTGAAGATTTCAGGGTGTTGCCCCGGTGTCCTGGAAGAGGGAGATCCTTGGAGCTGCTAAAACAAGCAACCCTTGTAATATATCAGAGAAGCTTGTCCATGGTATCTTTGAAAATACTGTGCTTTACCTTGAATCTGTTAAGCTTATTAAAAACTTACTGGTTTTTTTCCCCCCTATCCAATACAGGATCTCAGTCTGCCCAATGGGACACCCGTGGACACTTCTAGCCCAGCCTCCTCCTCATCTCTCCTCAACAGACTGCAGCTGGATGATGACTTGGACGTGGAAACTAGAGACCTCTTTGTTACTGTTGATGATCCCAAAAAACACGTGTGCACAATGGAGACATATATCACATACAGGGTTACAACAAAGGTACAAAGCAACAGTCTCTTTCCTAGTACTTCCTTCTTTGTGGAATAACTTCAGGGCATGTTCTGGATATTCACATCTTGCACTGTGTTTTCCTGTCTTAAGGACAAGAACTTAGTGTCTTTTGGTACCTTGTGAATGTGTTGAAGATGTGACTTCTCATAGCAGAACTGTTACTTCAGTGTCTGAAATTGTGGAAAAAGCTTTTAATGTGTCAGCTTAGATTTTTTTTTTTTTTTTTGTCTCTGATTCCTAAATAGAACTGTTTGTGANGTGTGTGAAATTGTGGAAAAAATCTTTAAATGGTTTGGTTTATTTTTTTTTTTTTTTTTTGTCTCTGATTCCTAAATAGAACTGTTTGTGAACTTGTAAGTCCAGTCTTTCATTAACTTCAGAATTTGTTCATTTTAGTAATCTGACACTCATTTGGTTTGAGTTTCTGTAAGGGGAATGTGCCTTGTAACTGGCTCACTGTTAATCATCTCACTTTTTGTGTCTATCTTTTTCTGAAATGCTTTAAGCTTGTTGCTGGAAGAATTTACTACATTTGCTCTGTTATCCACTTTACTAAATCATAATCTTGATCCTCAGCTGTAAACTAGCTTTCATGCAGTTGCTGGTTCATATAGCTGTGCAGTTGATAATAAAATGAAGTAGCCTGAGATTGCTGCTGCCTACCAAAAGAGACTGGGGATTTTTTCAGCACCTGTTGTAGTTCAATCATGAATGTAATCTACTTATATCAGTATGAAAAGTGATCTGAAAAGTCCACCACATTCACAACTGAAATGTTGATTTCTCTTAACTCATTATCATGTTAATGAGCTCCTAGGCGATGTTAACATCTGCTTTGGGCGCTTGTAGTTACCTAAGGCAAAAAGTGTTCACTAACTTTACTAGTAACATACTTGATACACTTGTCCAGAAAGATTAACATTCCTCTGCCCCACTTTGATGGCAGTATGTACTGAGTGAATATTTTCCTTGGAGATAAGGAACCTTTACAGGCCACAGATAATTTTTTTCCAAATGTCCACTTCAAAGTTGCACTTTCAGACTGCACAGGAGAAAATGGGGTTTCTCTAAAACAGTAGCTATCTCTTGCTGCACATTTAACACAATTCTGTCATTAATTTTTTCTCTAAGAGTCTTAGTCTTGCAGGAAACACTGTATTTTAACTACTAAAAATACTAAGAGGTATTGCAGGAAAGTTTTTTTACTTGGAGCAGCTTAGCCTTCAGCTATTACTTGATCGGAAGGACTTGGAGCCACAAATTGAGATGCAGCTTTCCACAGGCAAATGCCTAAGATTGGCTAACGTTGTTTCTCTCTTAAATTAAGACTCAAATATTTTGTCAATATAAAATACCTCTATGCAGTGGCACCCTAATAATGTTCCTGTGCTTGGAAATCCTTATGTTCAAGGGTTCCTTTCCTTTTGAAAGCAGAAGTCTGAAATGTGGCCAAGGTATTTACCATATTTAGATCAGGTGTATTACCCAACAGTGTCTCTTTTTTTATTTAAAAAAAAAATTCTATACTTCTGATTTTGATGTCTACCTACCTATCTGTTAATACTTGTTTTATTTTGGATCTCATTGTAGCACATAAATCTGCTCTATTATACCATTGCAATGCTATTATGAAACTGTGTAAGTTATTCTTCTGAATCACCATGAAATCCTCATCTCTTTGGTTTTATTATTCTTGGAAACTTTTGGTTAATCTCTAGGGTCAGAACCTCTAGCACTATCTACCATTTTTTAAGACTAACAGTATTAATGGTCTAACTCATTCTTACCCTACAGACAAGGCCTTTCAATGCCAAGCTAATTGCCAATTAGTCATTGTAACTGAAAGCAGTAATTAAACATGGCAGAAAAGCTGCACAGGAATAATCCATGGAGTGAGGTGAGGAGCCTTCTCAACACCTCTTTTGCAGCCGTGCAGGAAAGAAGTTTGAGACCTCTAAAGGGTCTCTCTGGTGCCTCTGAATGAGGAGGCAGGGATGGCTGGGGTTTTTTTCTTCTCTACTGGAGAATGCTTTTGGAACCTTAAAGGTTTGGGTAAACATAGGTCATAGAATGAGTTATTCTGAAGACTGAAAAGCAGCATCGCTAGGTGCAAGAGGGGAGTTGCTAATGCTGTGATGTGTGGCTGTGGCAGGATACCACTGTAGGGAAGAGTGCAGACCAACCATAGTCTTGTTTGTGTTGCGTGGGGTTTTTTCTTCTTTCTTTATACAGGTCCTTCATTGTAACAGCAAGCAAAAAAAGAGAAGTCTTGCAGTATGCCCCAGGGTCTTCATCTTCTGATACCTTTGTTAGCAGGTGGTGGTGACTGAGGAAGGGTCAAAACAGTGGCTTGCAAAGGAAAACTTTGGCGTTTACTTGATCCTACTTGTGTACTTGTCTTCACAGCTTCCTAGTAAGAGCCAGATAGCATTCCCTAGACTGTCTTTTGGATGAACACATTTAAAGAATGTAGTGGTAATCCTCCAGCTAACAAGACAGTGATTCAGGACTGACTCTCTTGATTCTTTTATATCCTGTTTTCATCTTGCTAATGCAGTTACTAATGCAAGATAGTAAGCAGTTTCCTTACACAGGGAGGCTAGTGAAACCATAAAGGTGGGTGAAACTTGTGCTGAAACTTAGTCTTGACTGTGTTGATTGAAGTGTCTTTGCATTCTTCAGATAGACAGATATGCGTCCTAGGGAGATTTTACCAAGCAGATCTTATGTAGGAAGGAAGGGGGAAGTAAAGCTTAGCCTTATGTTGTGTAGTCATCTCTCCTGAGGAAACATAAATAGATGTACTTCTAACTTCAGTTTCATTGTACTTTCTAGGATGGCAAGGCCTTTTCCTGTGCCTTTTCCCATGAAGGTCTGAACAGCTGAGTGCCATTCTTCAGAGTCATGCAGTTGCTCTGCAGACTTGAAGGGAGAGTCATTCAAACCAGTCAGTATTGAAGTGGAGGTCTTATTTTCACTTTCCTGTCTTCCTCGTGGTTCCAGTCCATGCATTTGGTAGATTACCTGAACACATAAACCAGCTTGATTCCCTAGAGAGGAACAGGTGAAAGTGATATGAAGTCTTTTTCAAACAGGCTAAACTATTTGAGGCAAAAGAAATGCTGGAGTGCTGAGAACACCAGCCTTGTTCCCTTTCCCGCTCTCGGGCACTTTCCTCTTTTCCTAGTTGAAGATTTGGCATCAAACTTAAATAGTAACATTGAGGGGAATCTACAATCAAGTCTCGTGAGTTAGAGAGTAGAACTAGAGTTCAAAAATACTTTCATATAGTCATCACAGGCTAGCTTTAGGTTTGGCTGCTAACTCCTTCCAAGAAAGACAAGAATTTTACACAAGACCAAGACTTGGTGGTTGCCTTAATACTGCCTCTAGTCAAAACTATTCCATCAACTGAGGTAAAAGTGTCTGTAACTCCACCTGCTTTCCAGCAAGTAAAACTGAGTCCAGAGTGCTGCAGTGCTGACTTAGTGGAACTGTGCTGGAATCTTCAGTAAGTTCCTGGAAACATCTTGCCCATTATTTTTTGGGAGGTTGAGATCTGCCATGTAAGTTTCTCAGCTTCCTTTGGAAGAGACATGTCCTTGCAATATGAGATTTATGAATCTTACTGAGAAAGCAGGAGGAATTTAATGATGTGAAAAACATAGATGCTTCACTTGTTGTCTGTTACGGAAATTTCCCTGCCTAACCATCTAGGAGCCACTCTGGCAGTCACTCTTGTACCACCCGAGCTGGAACTGAGGCCCCTTCCCAGCTACATCCCCCACACTCACACAGTCACACCAGGTTTCCTTACTGAGTTGGACCCCAAGTTTCCCATAGCAGAGTCTCAGGCATCTCGACACTTAAAATAATTTAAGCATAGTGCAGTAACAAACTAACAGCTTGAGCTGATGCCTCTGAGGAGGGACCCAGAACAAAGGAACCCCTGGGCTTTTATCCCCTCACCAGTCAAAGCGTGGGAAGGTCTGGGATCATCGGCTCCTGCCGTGTCTCAGTGTCCGGTCCCCTGGCTGGGCCACAGGTCCCCGGGCCCTTGTTGTGCCGAGGGTCGGCTCTTCACAGCCTCTTTGCCTGGGCTCCACCAGCCAGAGCTCAACCTGCAGCTCCCACTGCAGCTGCACCCCGAGCTACCTCAGTGAATGTGTTCCTCAGCACTGTGCTTGGACAGTGGCAGGATCCTCCTTCCTCTTATGTGCAGTCTGGAAAAAATAACTTGTGCTAAACTAATGAACAGTTTGATCTGAGATCCAAATTCTTTCAGCATTAGTGAGGTTCCATTAAAACCTTGAAGGGCCTTTATGTTCTGCCCAAATAGCCTTTGAAAAGCTTGTTTGCTGTCTTGATTTGATAGCCTGTGCAATAACCACTGAAATGTTGCTGCTGTATTTTCATCTCAGAGGAAAAAACTGCAATATATGGAAAACTTGGCAATTCAGCTTGTGAAGTAAAGGCAACAGGAGCAGTTCGCTAGATATGAACGATTGCTAATGTATGGTTTGTGTACTGGGACTTAACCCTGCTTTCCTATTCCTAGACAGTCCTGTGCAGTTTTCCTTAACTGTTAGCAGAATAGTGGTTAATAAGCTTCTTAGTGCTAACAGATGGGAAACTTTACCTTCATCCTCATGATATAGGATAAGACACTGTAGTGTGTAGCCATTCTGATTACTCTCATTCACTCACTGTCTGATCTTTTAAGATGCCTTTGGGCAGTGACAGCCAGTTCACAAAAGCTCTGCCTTCTCCTAAGTAATTACTGCCTCCCCCTCCCCCACCCTTTTTTAAAAAAAAATTTCTATAATAATGCGGTTCAGTCTGTTACTTGAAACAAGTGAAAATGATTCAAATGAAGTCTCAGAAGTCACATTTATAGTTTGGTACTCTTACATGTGAAATAAGCTGGTGTTACTCTGAGGTTTGTGTAGCTGAATAAAGCACAGATCTGCAGTGGATATCTAGGTCTTGGTAGTCCCTAATCTACAAACACAACTGCTCCACTTCATGAGGATTTGTTACATTAGTCCATGGACTAACCTCTGTATTGCTTACCATGGCTAGCAAGTCAAAGGAGGGAGGAGCTGACTCTGCCGCCTTCTTTTCTGTCTGTCTATGCCTTCCTTTATTAGAAGCCAACCCATTTCATAGGTAATAACACATCAGCTTGCTGCTTATAGTATCCTAGACCTACTGTGCTGTTGATACTGTGTTAAGGCTGCTGACTTCACCCTAGAAAAAGATTTCACATGTAGAACTTGTACAGGATCCCCGGTGGTGACTGATGGGAGTAAAATGCAGCAACTCAAGAGTTAGAGTCATCCAGAGAGCAAGTGAAGAGGTGGATTGCATTTAAAGGCTGCTACTGGCTAGAAGTAGCAAAGCAAGGAGGTGCTGGACTCGATGCCAGTTCAAAGCTGAGATTGCCAATGTATTCCCTAGAAGTGTGCTGGGTTTGATGCCTGGCTGCAGACATGTAGTGTGCTGGCACTGCAAGCCATTCGTTGCAAGATGGACATAATGCTGCAAGTAACTTAATTATAGCTCCCTGTGCTTCTCAGTGGGACATAACTACAAGGGCCGTCTACCTTCTAGTCAGGGCTAATGCCAGGCTGTTCAGCAGGCACTCCTAGTTGGTACACACTTTCACGAGTGCTTTTAGGCAGTTGCAGTATGTGCTGTGCGAGCAGTCCCGTACAGTCAGCCTTCCAGGCTATGGACTGTTTAAGGACTGGATAAAACACTTGCCAGCAGTTTCTCTGCATACTTAATTTTTTTTTCCCTCAGACTTGTAATGACTTTGCCCTAAAGAAGGAAAATCTAAAAGATTTAATTTAATGTACTAATATATTGAATCAGGCATACACATAAGCAGACTTGTTTCTTTGTCTTGAAAGTCAACAAAAATAGTCCATCAAAACTCACACTGGTTTATGTTCTAATCTTTTAACCTTGGAGTATGATAAGCCCATCAGTTGCAGAATACAGGGCAGTGGTGAAACATTTTTTCACCTGTGGATAATGCATGTCACAGAATAAATCAGTAAATACCTTTACTTTTAATTTTTGATGCTTAAAATAGTCTTGTCCTCAGAATGAATATCTCATACAGTCTTGGCAATCTTGTAACTGCCAAGAGAGTAATGTGGTGCACAGTGCTTCTGCTCTGCAGGCTTGTCCTGTAATGAGAACAGAACATATAATAAACTACGAATAAATCTTAACACATCAGCTCCAAGCAATCATTTTTCATATTTCTGGCTTTTCCACTGCTTGAAAAGCCAGAGGATCTTTCTCTCATGCTGGCTGCACAATTTTGGGGATTAAGACCCCCCTGCAAGGCTTGTCCGACCTCACCCTTGGAGGGATTGCTGTACTGCATTTGCTGATAAGCTCTGAAGTGAGAGGCTTTGGTGCAAATTAAATATATCCTGTTCTTTTCCAGACCACACGAGCAGAGTTTGATTTGCCGGAGTATTCTGTCCGTCGGCGGTACCAAGACTTCGACTGGTTGAGAAACAAGCTGGAAGAGTCTCAACCAACGCATCTTATTCCCGTAGGTAGTAAGCAAGAATCTGCTGTTAAGGACAGTTGTGCATCTGTCTTCCAGGGGTAATATTTGGATGATATGTGTCTAGATTTTAAAAACAGTTCTTCATTCTCTTTGAGTATTTAGAGTTAAATATGGTACTTTATTGCCTTTTAGTGGAGTGGAAAGAGCTTCCCATTCCTGACTGGTTAGGAAGCTTAGACTTTTCTTGAGTGGTACACCTGAGAGGTGACCTTTGTCAGCCTCCTGCAGGGCAGTACATGTGCTGACTTCAGTAGTTGTGACATAATACATTTCATCTGTTTGCTCAGTTATTACATCTGTATTTCAGAGCATCTGGGGATTACGAAAAGCCTCACGTACTTCAGGTTCTAGTCTCGGTTTTCAAGATGGCCTTTTGAGCTGGTTTCACAGTGTAATTTAAAGCTATTTGTGCTAACACTTAATCGCCCTGACATTTAATAGCACAGACTTGGAAGTCTCAGCCTGTGGCTTGGTAGCTATTGCATGCCTTCAGTAGGTAGAAGTTTACCTGATAAGATTAGCTAAACTGCTGCACCCCTTGTTGCTGAAACTGGTGATTTGACCACCTTATTTGATGTGAGGAGGTTAGTACCACCTTATATGGTTTTTTTGTGTGATTAGGTAGGAAACCTGTGAGATCTTCACCTTCAGCCTTTTTGAACAAAGAAATTTAAAAAACCCTATAGGAATTGAATTGTCAGGAAATAGCAACACTACTAGCATACTTTAGCTTGCCTATGTGGGGTGGGTGATGTGGTGGAAGTTTCTCTGCCCTCCCTCCCTCAGCAAGGAGTAGGCTGTGAGAGTATTGTTAGGTTGCTCTATGGTTGAGCGCTATTTAAGTCCTTAATTATGCTGGGACTTGCTTCAAGTGGAATAATAGCTGAGTCTCTCAGAGATAAGAAGTACTTCACAAAATCATGTGACACCACTAACTGGCAGCAAATATGTTTAGTGAAGAGTAGGGAAAAGAAAGTGAGCTTGGGAGCATAAGGTGGAGGCATGTGTAATGTGTTAAGTGCCCATACTCTTTTCTCACTCCCCATTCTCTGAACAGCTGGAACAATTAAGTTCAGCTTAATTTTTCACAGTTAAGTTTCTGCAGACTCTTGGGTATACTGATAGGCAGCCAGTTCTGCCTGAAGCCTGCAAGGCAGTAAATAATAGTTGAGTAGCAGAAGGTGAGTCACAGCCAGGGAATCAAGCTGCTTTGCTGTGACCAGGAATTTGTTACACACAGAACTGTAAACTTGGCATGAGTAGCTTTAATACTGGATGTGGAACCGGCTGCAGAACAAGCCAGTATCTTAGGTGCCTTTCTTCTAGAAAATCTGGAGATACAAGGACGTGCTGCCCTGTTTCATCTGTTTATGCACAAGTTAGCAATTATGGAATCTCCTATTAATCTCCTCCATGCAGTGTATGGTGGGGAGACTGGTATATGCTTTATGTATTTCTCGTCTAGAAATAGATGGGGTATAGAAGCTAATAAAATAAAAAATAAAGGCAGTTTCAGATGCACTGTGACTCAAGTGTACTCTGAAAGATGTTTCAAGACAATCTAAGACTATCTGTATTTGCAGTTATAGATACTCCAATCCCTGAAAGCCTTCTGTTTTAACAAATTATCAGAAGGGAGTAGTTTTCCTAATCTCGATATAGTGATTCTGGCTAATATTTTCCTGTAGCAAATGATGTGTCTTCTCAGTGCAGTGTGTCCTGACAGACTACACTTAGGAGCCAAAACTATGCTTCTTTTGGGTTCCTTTTCATTTCTTCAGTTACTGATAGTTACATTTTCTTTAAAAGATCTGAGACATTCTAATCTTTTCTTTCAAAAAACTGATCTCAGACCTGTCTCCAGACTAGAAAGGTAAACCAAACACAGCCAAGGTTCTTGTCCTTGGATGGTCATGTTTGGATACTTGAAGCCATTTCTGACTGCTGTGTGTACTGATTACTTGAGATGGACCTCCAAAGGCCTAAAATGGAAAGGAATGTACCTACTGCAGTAGGTTGAAAGCAGGTTAAATGGCAGAAGTCTTTATAATAGACTGTGGGTCTCAAATGCTCAAACTTTAGTGATTATTCAGTGCCAGTTTGCATGCATTTGGTTGAACTAGGGTTCTTTAAACTAGTCTTCCTTTCCCTCTTTTTTCTTTTCTTTAAACTTTTTTCTTTTCCTCCTGCATATGGTGCTGAGGTAGTGACTTCCTAGAGTCCCAGCTAAAGTTTACAAAGCAAAGGAAGAGAGTTTCTTCCTCCCTGAAGACTAATGCACAAGGCATTATACTTTTGAAGAAGTCTAATGATAGTGTACCTTACACTGGTTTAACTAGAATGATTGACTGATTTGAATGCTAAGCATAATAAGGTAGGTCTTAAATTTTAAGAACCAAATACAGTGGTCAAAATGCAGCTGTATTGCAGCTAAGTCATGCTGGCTGTACTTTTCTAGGAGATAGAGTCTTCATATACAACCCACATCAGCTTGGGTAGAGTGGGAAAGCAATATGTATATACTCTTTTTTCTTTAATTATTTTTGACAGCTTTTAGATGACAAAGACTCTTTGCAGAGGCAAATCCTGATTCCTGAACTGGGTGAAAATGGCTGTCAGTGTTAGCCTAACTGTAAGCAGATTGTCTGGATGGACTGGTTCACAAGAATGAAATGCAAAGCACTATTTAAAAACTGATACTGATCTTGAAGTCCATGCTGTCTGTACAGAAAAAAAGCAGATCTAGTAGTAGAGCTGAAACTAACCGTGCTTCAGCTAAAAAGTTATCTTCTGTCCAAAGTGGTACTTCAGAGTGTGTAACCTAAGTGTAACAAGGGGAACTATATAACTAGCAAGTCTGGAGGTAGTCTGGGCTTACATGCCAAGCTGGACTGCAGAGATGAACTGATGGACTCCAGGTAGTAAGATGTAAGACTGGATGTGGCTTCAGACCTTTGTCACTTACAGAAATGTACTGAGGAAAGTCAGCTGTGATAGATGACCAGGTGTGCTCGTACTTCAGAAAAGATCCAGCCGTTTGCTGTGTCAAGCCGCTGGTTTGTTTTTGCTCAGTGTAAAAGGCTATCAGCCTTTTACAGGAGGGCCCTGTTCAAAAGCTCTGAATTGGTCAGAGAGGGAGTGTGGGGAGTAAGTAAAATAGTCAGATTTCCTGAGTTTCCCTACACTGGGCAGCCTTGCTTCAACACTGGGTGGTGGGGGTGTGTGTGTGCACTTCTGTTACAAATAGCATGCAGCTCTTCTGGCATCTCTTCAGAGCTGGATCTTGAACATGGATAGCAGTAGGGAGAACAATCTAAGCTATGTTACGAGTGCTTAGTGTGAGTACTGTCTGGCTTCCCTGGTGTGACTCTCAGCTGAAGCCACTCTGTAGAATGGCTAGCTTTAAGCCAGGCCAGCTAAAGGGTAATTCTGAGCACAGCTTGAATCCCATCTGATGCATGGTTCCTGTTAGCAAACACAACGTTTCAGTTCCTCTTAAGACTGGAATTTGATTGCTTTGTTTGCTTCCAAATAACAAAAGCAAGTTTTTGGTCTTTTGAATCTTGTGCTGTTTGCTTATCTCTGACAGCCTCTGCCTGAAAAATTTGTGGTGAAGGGTGTTGTTGATCGCTTTTCGGAGGAGTTCGTGGAGACGAGGAGGAAAGCGTTAGACAAGTTCTTGAAGAGAATAACTGATCACCCAGTGCTGTCTTTTAATGAGCACTTCAACGTCTTTCTCACAGCTAAGGTAAGCCAGTAACATTCAAATGCAGTTGTTGACAGGAACAAAAGAACAGAAGCCTTTGCAATCCCTTCTAAAATTAAGGTAAAAAGGCGTTAACAAAAATACATGTGGACATCAGGGCTTCCTCTAAAATACCTGAGGGTTGTTGGGGACCCTGACTATTGTGTGTGATGGACAGTATGTGTGACAACAGTATGGGTTCCCTGTGCTTGAAGGGAAGAGGAATCCTCTCTGCAGATTGATAAATTGAATTCTCCAGACCTGCTTGTTTTGTAGCCTAGAACATACTCCTGTTATGCAAGAGAGATTAAAAATTCAGAAAACTGTACACTTTAAAATCTTTTTTTGGGGAGGAGGGAAGGAGGAGAGGAAGAGAAGTCTCCCTTGCACAAAAGCTTGCAGCTTTCTTGACTTTTTATCTTGACTGTGCTTTTTATACTGCTTGCACTTGATGTCCTCAAAACTAAGCATGGAAGCCTCATTCTCATTTGTTCTCAGCCAACAATTTTGTGCTCATCTTCTGCATGACTCATGCAGGAATGGTGCAATTTTCTTTGGCTTTCTTTAGAACTGCATTTTAAATCAGACTAGGAGGACCTGCAGCTATGCTTGGGTTTTACCAGAGAGATGAGAAGAGCTATAAAAACACGTCTTTCCAAAGTCACGTTACTCTGGCTCACTTAAATGTGATGTTTGAGCTCACTTCAGGTTCATGCTCTGCTTGCTGTTAAGAATCAGTCTCCAGTGTTCTTTTATTTCCCTTCCATGGTGAACTTAACCAGTGAAACAAGCCAGTAACACAGAATTTGTTTAGCACCTTAAATGTCAGATAGCTCTGCTCCTCTTTTCAGCTGTCCAAGCATGATGCAGCTTTCTTAGCTGCTTTTTTGTCTTCTTCCACCCCTGTAAAATGAATGTCAAGCGCTTCATCCTCTGCGTTGGGCAGTTTGTCTTGAGGTTACAGAGCATCCTGGGAGGTGGGGAGAAAGGACAACTGTTCTGCTAACTGTCTCTAATGTTTGAACTTGGTCTAGTGGAGCAGTGACTGTCAGTTCAGTGTGCTAGGACTTCAGAATTTAGTTACTACAGGAAGTCATAAGATCACCTTCTGGTTGAAAAAGAGAAACCAGTGTTTATTCGGGTTCCCTGTTTGGACCTGTAACATACCAGAATGCTTGAGAGAGTGAGTGAATAATTTTGAGTTCAAGGATCTTTTCTGATGCCTGCTTGCAGCTAGAGCTTAGGACATGAGGTAAGCAGAAGTCAGGGAACCACTGCATTTAAATGCAAACATAATTGAAAAGTATAGTAACCTGACATCTTAGCAGCTTTCATAATCAGACTTACGTTTGACTTACGTTAAGTACTTGGAAGGAATACCACAGTGCATGTTTTGAAGATGGCTGCTGGTTTTTTGGAGTTTTTTTTGAGAACACGTAAGAGTTTAGTCTAGTCTGTAATATGTCTGAATTCGTGATCTCCACAGGCCTACTTGGTTTGAACACATCTCTTCCTCAGGCTGTACAGGATTACCTAGTTATAGCTCCTGACCCTGTTTTGAGATGTTGAATACTGACCTCTGCTGGAAGGAGTAAAACGCAAAATTCATAGCTTTTTGGCTAACTAAAACCATTTTTTTCTGGTGTACTGTTAAGGTGAAATCCCTTGAAGATTGTAGGCAAACAGTCTTGTTATCATAGGTTTTCAGAAAGTTGGTTTATGCAAATATATAAAGGAATGTCAAGGAAGTTTACACTTTCTGTGGAGACATCATAGATGTGTCTGACCCAGCCTGAGCTACAGTCTCTCTTGCAGAGAAGTTTTACAGGTCTCCCCATGCTGCACTTTGTCTGCGTGCAGTCTTCACCTGCCTCCTGTGTGACCACGGAACTGGAGTGAAAAGGCTGCTTACCAAATAAATGTGCGATGTGTAGCTCTGTACTAGGTCATGAGAGCCAGCTAGTGCATCTGGTTAACACTGGTATTGTGGCTATGACTTAGAAGTATGTGTGGATGAATGATACTAACTGTTTTGGTGGCACTAGAGCTGTTAATATGGCTGCTTCCCTGGTGAGAGTACAGGAACATGGGACAGTATGGCCACATGCAAAGTTGGGTTACTTAGTTATTTTTAATATACTTCATATATATTCATATATATTCACTCTTCTCCTGGATAATGTACCTCCATCTAGGGGTAGACTTGAAGCTGTGCTCAGATATGCAGCTTTGTAGAAAGTAGAAAAACCAGTAGAAAGCCTTTGTTCAAGTGTGTGTTTTTGGTTTTTTTTCTTGCCTTCACAAGATTTGATCTTGACTGGAAAGTATCCATTGTTGTATTGATATTTGAACATGAAAGTGAATATTCCTAAAAATACTCTTTTTTTGGTGTGTGTGTGTTTTTGGTTTTTTTGCGGGTTTTTGGGGGTTTTGTTGGTGGTTTTTTGTTTGTTTTAATTCTTAGGATCTTAATGCCTACAAAAAGCAAGGAATGGCTTTGCTGTCAAAGATGGGGGAGTCTGTCAAATACGTTACAGGAGGCTACAAATTAAGAAGTCGGCCACTGGAGTTTGCAGCCATTGGGGATTATCTAGACACATTCTCTCTAAAGCTCGGTACCATTGACAGAATAGCACAACGGATCATCAAGGAGCAGTTGGGTAAGGACACAAGGTGTTCCATGGAAATACTTCAGTCTGAATGCTGTGTCTTACTCTGGTTGATCCATGATCAAGACAATTAGTGTTGATGATTCTGGCCTGTAATGAGTCAGATACGGGGCAAAATCTAATGTGGGTTCCAGATTTTAAAAAGGCCCAAAACTTAACACAGTATCTGATATTAGCGCAACTCTCCAAATATATTTTTAAAGTTGAACTTTTTATACCAACCTACTATCTTACTAGAGTAATTTTTTGAAAGACTTTTGGAAGGTGGAAGAACCTGTAGATTCCACCTGGAGGAGTACAAATGGAATTCCTAGACAAAGACAAGCTTTACAGGCCTGTCTTAGTAGAGTTAAGTCTTATATATGTTTAAAGAACTAACTTTGGCTACTGCAAAGATGCAAGAGTCTTTGTATTGGAAGTCTATAGGAATGGTACGTTAAGAAAGAGGCAACTTGAACCTGTGCAGCCGTAGAGCTCTGTCTATTAAGATGCCAATGCAACACAAGTCTTGACTCCCTGTGGGGACTAATGTTACTCAGACTTGGTGTGTAATTTCTCCTGTTTTGTGTTTGCACATCTTTGTGCCTTGCTCTTAACTCTGTTAATCTATTTTTCCATCTGCCTCTTGCAGAATACTTGGTGGAACTACGAGAATATGGACCTGTTTATTCAACCTGGGGGGGGCTGGAGGTTGAGCTATCAGAGCCACTGGAAGGAGTATCTGCCTGTATTGGGAATTGCTGCACAGCTCTTGAAGAACTCAGTGAGGACATGACAGAAGACTTCCTGCCTGTGCTTAGGGAATATATATTGTATGCTGAGTCAATGAAGGTAAAAAGAGCCCTGTGGCAGAAAGTGCTGTGATTGTGTTTTACTGGAATTATTGAATTTGTTCTTTTTAACAGTGAGAAATGCTGGTAGTGGGAAAAGTGGGGAAGTAAATAATACATTAAGTAGGAGGATATTTTCACAGTCAAAACAAAACTAGGTATGTTTAATAGCTGGATACTGCATGGGTAGCATTATCTGTCTGCTCTGCTCTTCAGTCAAGCTAGGGTTGGTATTGTAGGGTGTACACAACATGTTGCAGAGTTGTCCCTTCATTGGCGTGGCGGGTGGTACTCGATAGGAGACACCTTGTGGCTGCCTAGAATCTTTCTTTGAATTGAAACCAGTTGTGCTTCAACTCTTCACTACATGGTCAGTGCCTGGCCCTACAGGAATGATAGTACTAGCAATTTCTGTCACTTGTATGTAGCAGAGTTGGGTGCCTTGTTTTAGAACCATGTGTCCAAATGACAGACACTGCTTCCTCTGTCATCCCCATACCCTAGGCATGATGTGCCTGCTGTTAAATTCTGCATACCAAGTAACTGCTTAAAGATGGTATTCTGTGACTCTTAATCTCTCTAAGAACTTGGTGTTCTACTGCTTACGCAAATATAATAAGAGCTACTTTAATGTGGGCTTTATTCTCTTGAAGTTAAGGAGTATTGGTAAGCAATCACATCTAATGGGGGAAAGAAAAACTTAATTAAAAAATTACATCAGGGCCTTTAGTTCATCCATCAGAGCTTTTCACCACATGCCCATGGCACAGTATGTGTTAGCAGTCCCTCTATAGGGGATTAACAGACAAGTTCCTTCTGAAGACTTTCCACTTGGAACAACTGTTACAAGGCCATGATACACACTCCTTTACGGATCTAATAGCCCATTATAAACTTACAGTCTGAACATGGTAGTCCTTTTCCATCTAAATCTTAATCTCACCCTATGCTTCTCAAACTGAGAATTGAAAAACTGACTTGTAGATGTCTTTTCCCAACTTCAGGAGTTGTACATCTCCTATGTAGCTAAAGTATTCTTGCAGGTGGCTTTGCACTAATTCCCTGAGTATATTCTTTGCTTTTGTTACCATGGATTTGACCCCAGCATGAATGAAGTGTATTTTCTTTATGAGTTTATTAAAGTATTGCTTGAACTAAGTGAGCTGTAGGAAGCCTTGTCTCACATGTTTGGACTGTAGGAAGTGGAGGTGGATGGAGTGTGCTTACAAATAAACAGAGCATGAGGCTAGTGATTAAATACTTTAACTAAGAACGTCTGGTTTTTGATGCTAAAAATGCCTACCAAAGATGGCATCTGAAGGGGCAAGCTGAGTTGTGAGAGGTGCTCTTCACAAATATAGCAGGGGAATTTTTTTAAGCTAAAAAGCAAGGGTTTCTTTAGCTGAAGAGGTGCTATAGGCAGATAATCACCACTTACCACAGACAGAGCGGCATTATAGACTTGCACCTAGGCTAACACCTAGGCTTCCTTTTGGCCTTTTAGAGCCCTTTTATAATGGCACTGTCTCCAAGCCAACAGTTCCTTAACTGTCTAAAGTACTTATTCAGCTAAAGAAACCCTTGCTTTTTAGCTTGAACTTTTTAAACCATGGACTTGACTTTCTAGTGCTCTTAATGACTATGCTGTTTAGTGTCTGGCTTGGGCATCTTACTAGCTTTACTCAGTCTAAAAATTTGAAAATCAAGAACAAAAACTATTGTTAGCCAAGACTGTTTGTATTTTCTTTCCACCTCAAATAGCAAAATTGAATTCTCTCAGGTTCTACAAAGTGCAGTTTTCTTCTGCTAGGAATCATCAGCCTGTTGCTTTTTCTGAAGTGAGCAGCTACTGAACTGTCTTTGCAGAATCCGTAACACCAAGGAAGTAACCAGGGTTAGTAAGGAGGTTACACTTGGAGTGCAGGAGGCTTTCTGTTGAAAGGGGTGTCCTCTTCACTTGCAGTGCATTCCTCTTTATCAGCTGCAGTCAGGACTACACCTAAATGAAAGACCCAAACAGACTTTCATCTCACATCTTTTGCACAGGGTACTTGATGGAAGCTAAGTCTTCAGGTACTAGGAGTTCACTACAATCTTGATTAGCTTTCTTTGTTGCACACTGTACCCCTCATGTAGGTATGGGAACATGATCTATAGAGCAGTCTATAGCTGGCTGTATGTCCCTCAAGTAAAAACTGCCAGATTATTGTCACTGTTCAGAGATGAAGAGGCCTTGATGTCTTCAGGAGCACTGCTGTACCTGAGGGGAAGAGCCTGAGGGAACTGCACGTATGGAGGCAAAGCCCAAGAGTTCTGGTTGAATAGAATATTGGCTGGTTTGAGAGAAGCCTAGTCTCTGGGTTTCTTTGAAAGATTTGCAGAACAGGGCAGAAGCTGGTGTTGTGGCCTTGAGTTAAAATGTGTGCTGGAAGTGTCCAGGAGAGACCTTCTCTAATTTACTCACTCTGCTCAGCACTTGTTGGGCCACAACTGTGTTCAGTTTTTATCCCTGCTACACAAAAAAAGATGTGNAGCTGAGTTGTGAGAGGTGCTCTTCACAAATATAGCAGGGGAATTTTTTTAAGCTAAAAAGCAAGGGTTTCTTTAGCTGAAGAGGTGCTATAGGCAGATAATCACCACTTACCACAGACAGAGCGGCATTATAGACTTGCACCTAGGCTAACACCTAGGCTTCCTTTTGGCCTTTTAGAGCCCTTTTATAATGGCACTGTCTCCAAGCCAACAGTTCCTTAACTGTCTAAAGTACTTATTCAGCTAAAGAAACCCTTGCTTTTTAGCTTGAACTTTTTAAACCATGGACTTGACTTTCTAGTGCTCTTAATGACTATGCTGTTTAGTGTCTGGCTTGGGCATCTTACTAGCTTTACTCAGTCTAAAAATTTGAAAATCAAGAACAAAAACTATTGTTAGCCAAGACTGTTTGTATTTTCTTTCCACCTCAAATAGCAAAATTGAATTCTCTCAGGTTCTACAAAGTGCAGTTTTCTTCTGCTAGGAATCATCAGCCTGTTGCTTTTTCTGAAGTGAGCAGCTACTGAACTGTCTTTGCAGAATCCGTAACACCAAGGAAGTAACCAGGGTTAGTAAGGAGGTTACACTTGGAGTGCAGGAGGCTTTCTGTTGAAAGGGGTGTCCTCTTCACTTGCAGTGCATTCCTCTTTATCAGCTGCAGTCAGGACTACACCTAAATGAAAGACCCAAACAGACTTTCATCTCACATCTTTTGCACAGGGTACTTGATGGAAGCTAAGTCTTCAGGTACTAGGAGTTCACTACAATCTTGATTAGCTTTCTTTGTTGCACACTGTACCCCTCATGTAGGTATGGGAACATGATCTATAGAGCAGTCTATAGCTGGCTGTATGTCCNTGGATGGAGTGTGCTTACAAATAAACAGAGCATGAGGCTAGTGATTAAATACTTTAACTAAGAACGTCTGGTTTTTGATGCTAAAAATGCCTACCAAAGATGGCATCTGAAGGGGCAAGCTGAGTTGTGAGAGGTGCTCTTCACAAATATAGCAGGGGAATTTTTTTAAGCTAAAAAGCAAGGGTTTCTTTAGCTGAAGAGGTGCTATAGGCAGATAATCACCACTTACCACAGACAGAGCGGCATTATAGACTTGCACCTAGGCTAACACCTAGGCTTCCTTTTGGCCTTTTAGAGCCCTTTTATAATGGCACTGTCTCCAAGCCAACAGTTCCTTAACTGTCTAAAGTACTTATTCAGCTAAAGAAACCCTTGCTTTTTAGCTTGAACTTTTTAAACCATGGACTTGACTTTCTAGTGCTCTTAATGACTATGCTGTTTAGTGTCTGGCTTGGGCATCTTACTAGCTTTACTCAGTCTAAAAATTTGAAAATCAAGAACAAAAACTATTGTTAGCCAAGACTGTTTGTATTTTCTTTCCACCTCAAATAGCAAAATTGAATTCTCTCAGGTTCTACAAAGTGCAGTTTTCTTCTGCTAGGAATCATCAGCCTGTTGCTTTTTCTGAAGTGAGCAGCTACTGAACTGTCTTTGCAGAATCCGTAACACCAAGGAAGTAACCAGGGTTAGTAAGGAGGTTACACTTGGAGTGCAGGAGGCTTTCTGTTGAAAGGGGTGTCCTCTTCACTTGCAGTGCATTCCTCTTTATCAGCTGCAGTCAGGACTACACCTAAATGAAAGACCCAAACAGACTTTCATCTCACATCTTTTGCACAGGGTACTTGATGGAAGCTAAGTCTTCAGGTACTAGGAGTTCACTACAATCTTGATTAGCTTTCTTTGTTGCACACTGTACCCCTCATGTAGGTATGGGAACATGATCTATAGAGCAGTCTATAGCTGGCTGTATGTCCCTCAAGTAAAAACTGCCAGATTATTGTCACTGTTCAGAGATGAAGAGGCCTTGATGTCTTCAGGAGCACTGCTGTACCTGAGGGGAAGAGCCTGAGGGAACTGCACGTATGGAGGCAAAGCCCAAGAGTTCTGGTTGAATAGAATATTGGCTGGTTTGAGAGAAGCCTAGTCTCTGGGTTTCTTTGAAAGATTTGCAGAACAGGGCAGAAGCTGGTGTTGTGGCCTTGAGTTAAAATGTGTGCTGGAAGTGTCCAGGAGAGACCTTCTCTAATTTACTCACTCTGCTCAGCACTTGTTGGGCCACAACTGTGTTCAGTTTTTATCCCTGCTACACAAAAAAAGATGTGGANGGCATTATAGACTTGCACCTAGGCTAACACCTAGGCTTCCTTTTGGCCTTTTAGAGCCCTTTTATAATGGCACTGTCTCCAAGCCAACAGTTCCTTAACTGTCTAAAGTACTTATTCAGCTAAAGAAACCCTTGCTTTTTAGCTTGAACTTTTTAAACCATGGACTTGACTTTCTAGTGCTCTTAATGACTATGCTGTTTAGTGTCTGGCTTGGGCATCTTACTAGCTTTACTCAGTCTAAAAATTTGAAAATCAAGAACAAAAACTATTGTTAGCCAAGACTGTTTGTATTTTCTTTCCACCTCAAATAGCAAAATTGAATTCTCTCAGGTTCTACAAAGTGCAGTTTTCTTCTGCTAGGAATCATCAGCCTGTTGCTTTTTCTGAAGTGAGCAGCTACTGAACTGTCTTTGCAGAATCCGTAACACCAAGGAAGTAACCAGGGTTAGTAAGGAGGTTACACTTGGAGTGCAGGAGGCTTTCTGTTGAAAGGGGTGTCCTCTTCACTTGCAGTGCATTCCTCTTTATCAGCTGCAGTCAGGACTACACCTAAATGAAAGACCCAAACAGACTTTCATCTCACATCTTTTGCACAGGGTACTTGATGGAAGCTAAGTCTTCAGGTACTAGGAGTTCACTACAATCTTGATTAGCTTTCTTTGTTGCACACTGTACCCCTCATGTAGGTATGGGAACATGATCTATAGAGCAGTCTATAGCTGGCTGTATGTCCCTCAAGTAAAAACTGCCAGATTATTGTCACTGTTCAGAGATGAAGAGGCCTTGATGTCTTCAGGAGCACTGCTGTACCTGAGGGGAAGAGCCTGAGGGAACTGCACGTATGGAGGCAAAGCCCAAGAGTTCTGGTTGAATAGAATATTGGCTGGTTTGAGAGAAGCCTAGTCTCTGGGTTTCTTTGAAAGATTTGCAGAACAGGGCAGAAGCTGGTGTTGTGGCCTTGAGTTAAAATGTGTGCTGGAAGTGTCCAGGAGAGACCTTCTCTAATTTACTCACTCTGCTCAGCACTTGTTGGGCCACAACTGTGTTCAGTTTTTATCCCTGCTACACAAAAAAAGATGTGGAGATGTGGAAAAGCTGAAGAGAGTCTGGAAGAGAACCACAAAGATGGTCGAGGGACTGAGAAGCCTGCTGCTTGAGGAAAGGCTGGGAGAGCTGGGTGTGTTCAACCTTGAGGGAAGGGAAGAAGGCTTAGGGAAAATCTTATCACTATGTACCAGTGTTTAAGGATTGACTACAAATATGATGGAAGCTCCCTTTTCACAAGGAGACCCATGGAAAAACAGGGGTAATCCGTGGAAATTACTCTTGGAGACATTTTCATTGAACACGAGAGGAGAATTTTCACAATGAGAACAATCAACCTTTNGGAGAAGTTTCACAATGAGAACAATCAACCTTTGGAATAATGTCCCCAGGGAAGTGGTGGATTCCCCAACACTGGACACATTTAAGATCCAGCTGGACAGGATCCATATTGTCTAGACTGTGCTTTTGCCAGGAAAGGTTGGACAAGATAATCCTTGAGGTCTCTTCCGACCTGGTATTCTATGACTTCTATGACATGGCAAGGTGATGTCTCAATTCCTGGTGCAGTGGGGCCCATGTCAGCAAATGTGTGGTACCACATTTGCTGATGTACACTGGCGTTGCCCAGGTAGGCAAGTGCAGAGGACAAACTCTCTCTCTCTACATAATTCTGTGCAGATATTAGGATGTTATATGACTTCTGTATGCTTAACATTGCTAGAAAGGCTTATCAGATGATCTGATCCCCAGGGGTGTTCTTGGACATGACTTTTAATGCATGTTTAAAGCAAGCAGCACATTAATAGGTAACTGTGTCTTTAAGGGTATGAATAACTAGAGATCCTTTTGTGACATTTAGTCACAGTAGGAAGCTATGTGGTGTGCAAATAGGACTAAATTTGAAATTTGAGATAGGAGGATAATGGCAAACTGAAGCTCTGTATGGGCCAAGGTAGAATGTTTCAGCTGAATACAAAATGGAGAAGTAACTGCCTTGCTGAAACCAAGCTAAGTCTTTTGTGTTCAGACACAACTGGTTTAGTTCTGACCTGAAATAACTGAGGTGTGCTGGTTGAGTTTTTTCAGTTTGGTGTTTGGTTTCTTCCAAGTTTTTTTTTTTTTAACTTTTTTTCTCTCTAAGTGAGTCCTTAACTAGTATTCCGTGGTGTGTGGTAATTTTGAAGATACTTGATGCAGAGCTTGAGCTTTTCATAATTGCTGCTGAAGCATCAAGGCATCGATCTAGAACTGAGAGGAGATTGCTTGGAGGTGCCAGAGGAAAATATGGGACAAGTGAAAGGGAGGGCAGTATTTTTCTCATGACTTACAAGTCAGCCATTACTGGATACTTAAAACTGTATTCACAAGCTTATTGCTAATNTTTGAAAGATTTGCAGAACAGGGCAGAAGCTGGTGTTGTGGCCTTGAGTTAAAATGTGTGCTGGAAGTGTCCAGGAGAGACCTTCTCTAATTTACTCACTCTGCTCAGCACTTGTTGGGCCACAACTGTGTTCAGTTTTTATCCCTGCTACACAAAAAAAGATGTGGAGATGTGGAAAAGCTGAAGAGAGTCTGGAAGAGAACCACAAAGATGGTCGAGGGACTGAGAAGCCTGCTGCTTGAGGAAAGGCTGGGAGAGCTGGGTGTGTTCAACCTTGAGGGAAGGGAAGAAGGCTTAGGGAAAATCTTATCACTATGTACCAGTGTTTAAGGATTGACTACAAATATGATGGAAGCTCCCTTTTCACAAGGAGACCCATGGAAAAACAGGGGTAATCCGTGGAAATTACTCTTGGAGACATTTTCATTGAACACGAGAGGAGAATTTTCACAATGAGAACAATCAACCTTTGGAATAATGTCCCCAGGGAAGTGGTGGATTCCCCAACACTGGACACATTTAAGATCCAGCTGGACAGGATCCATATTGTCTAGACTGTGCTTTTGCCAGGAAAGGTTGGACAAGATAATCCTTGAGGTCTCTTCCGACCTGGTATTCTATGACTTCTATGACATGGCAAGGTGATGTCTCAATTCCTGGTGCAGTGGGGCCCATGTCAGCAAATGTGTGGTACCACATTTGCTGATGTACACTGGCGTTGCCCAGGTAGGCAAGTGCAGAGGACAAACTCTCTCTCTCTACATAATTCTGTGCAGATATTAGGATGTTATATGACTTCTGTATGCTTAACATTGCTAGAAAGGCTTATCAGATGATCTGATCCCCAGGGGTGTTCTTGGACATGACTTTTAATGCATGTTTAAAGCAAGCAGCACATTAATAGGTAACTGTGTCTTTAAGGGTATGAATAACTAGAGATCCTTTTGTGACATTTAGTCACAGTAGGAAGCTATGTGGTGTGCAAATAGGACTAAATTTGAAATTTGAGATAGGAGGATAATGGCAAACTGAAGCTCTGTATGGGCCAAGGTAGAATGTTTCAGCTGAATACAAAATGGAGAAGTAACTGCCTTGCTGAAACCAAGCTAAGTCTTTTGTGTTCAGACACAACTGGTTTAGTTCTGACCTGAAATAACTGAGGTGTGCTGGTTGAGTTTTTTCAGTTTGGTGTTTGGTTTCTTCCAAGTTTTTTTTTTTTTAACTTTTTTTCTCTCTAAGTGAGTCCTTAACTAGTATTCCGTGGTGTGTGGTAATTTTGAAGATACTTGATGCAGAGCTTGAGCTTTTCATAATTGCTGCTGAAGCATCAAGGCATCGATCTAGAACTGAGAGGAGATTGCTTGGAGGTGCCAGAGGAAAATATGGGACAAGTGAAAGGGAGGGCAGTATTTTTCTCATGACTTACAAGTCAGCCATTACTGGATACTTAAAACTGTATTCACAAGCTTATTGTTAATGGTTCACAGTAGGTGGACTTGAGCACTTCAGGGGAATTAAGACACCTGTTCTTTGAATCCAATTTGCCAATAACTGTTAAATCATTGGCTACTCCTGGTATAGATTCAGCTTTCTGCACTAACTCCAGGCTTCTAAAGGCAAAATACAATTGCTGGAAGCATTTGTTTTTCACAGAAGAAATTTCAGTTGACTAAGATTCAAGAGTCAATGCAAAGTAGAAATACCTATTAAATCTCTCAGACTTTTGTTGCATTGGTAACCTCAATCACTTAAAGGCCATCCCACACAATTGCATAGATTCCAAAAAGAAGGGGGAATGTTGTGGTTTGTCAAGCAAACACAACCAGTGGCATGCTTGCTTGTGGGACAAAAGAGGGAGTTAAGCTGTTGAAGGTGAATTTTTCAGGTTTGCCCTCTTTTTATTGACTAATCCATTAGTAGCTTTGTGGATCGGGTGCTATTCCCATTCATTGTGGATTGAAGTTTATAAGACTGTTATGGCAACATCTCTACTCTAGAGCAACTGCACTGGTGACCTTCTCTTGGCTTAAGAAGGAGGAGGGGGGACAATGATGATTAGTAGGTACGGGATTTGTATGTCCTCAATTAGATCTTGGTTAGACTGGCTGTTAGAGCTCTGAGAAGCTACTCTTTTAAAAACATAATTCTGTAGGCAGGAGTGCACATGACTAGTCCTGTTACTAGCCTTGTCTGGAACTGTCAAAATGACTAGTTACCACTTTGTGTCCTAATGGGGTAATTCCTTCTAGGTGGCAGAAGGAAATACTCAAAGCCAAGTTAGCTGCAAGAGAATTTCAAATTTACAGTGAGTGTTGGCTGACTTCCCTCTGAGCATTTTTAAAAATAACTTTGCATCAATTGAGTAATTAAAAAATACTAGTTGTTTCTTTGTGAAACCTGAAGTTGTAAGTTGCCTGCTCTTACAGACACAAAACTGCTTATTTTTTAGTAAGACATTCTTAAAAAGACTAATTCTTGTGATTTTCAGATTGTAAGACTGTGGTATAACCTTAGTGAAGCTCTTTGTGGATGTAATACAAGCTAAGGGTAGCATCTTTGGCTCTCTATTTTGAGAATACTCCGTCAAGAAAGTGTTTACTGCTTGAGAAGCTCTCTCAGGCAATCCAGTGCTTTTCATGTAAATTGCGCTTTTCATAATTTTCTTTTTTTTTTTAATTAAACCAACAACCAAACTCTGCAAACTGATCTAAAATAAAGGCTTACTTTTACTCTAACACCAGAGTGTGACAGCTTGCTTTAAATGATTCTGAAGAGTCTTTTCAAGTGGAAAGGGAGCTGTAATACCTTCGGTGGTGGTCTTCCTGTCTCTTAGCCAATGCTGTTGTCTGTCTGCTGCCTGAGGATATCAGAAACTTTACTTTAGTCCTTGTCAGCTTTGATGCTTTTGTTTATATCCTTTTCATGGTAATAATAGGTCAACTGATGAATTAAATTTACTTAGTCAGGGTTATATTAATGGTTTCATGACAGCTTCTATCTTGCATGCCTCCAGCTTGTCCAAATGTTGAATTTTATCTGACCCTGCCAGCTGTTGGAGAGCAAGTGCTCTTTGTTATTTAAAGTTACTCCCTAAATTCTGTAAAATAGAACAAAGTAAGTCTGAAAGTCTGACTTTGGGCTGAATTGGCACTGAAGATAAATCACTTTAGAGCTTCTTGCGGGCTGGGGGAAGGAAGAAAAGGATCCCTTTCACAGCTCTCTTTTCTCTTGCTCATAGAATGTGTTGAAGAAGAGAGACCAAGTTCAAGCAGAGTATGAAGCAAAACTGGAAGCAGTAGCCTTGAAAAGAGAAGATCGTCCAAAGGTTAGCGCTTAAAATTGCTCTGCAAAAACAGTTTGCACTTACACTACTTCCTGAGAAGAATGGAGAAGCAGAACTTGCTTTTTTCTGGGTCTCATGGCTTCTTTGCAGTATAAGCAGTTTGTGGCAGAACAGAAATTTGTTGTTGGCAAGCTGGTGTGAAATAAAAACCTAAGTATGAATATATGTAACTTGTCTAGCAACTTCTGTACTACTGATCTCCCACAGTTCAGAGCAGGATGACTCTCTAACACTTCAACAACAGCCAGCAGTCAGTTGGACTGTTCAGTGGTAGGGACTGAAGCAGTGGTAGAACAGTCTCTGGTGACTCAGCAGTATGCCAGCTATCTGAGTTAAGGTCCTATCCCTGACAGTGTAGAACTGTATTGTTGCAGAACACCGGTTTTGGCTGTGGAAAACTCCATATTTTGCCCTTTCTGTGAGGGAGCTCTACCTGTGTGATGCTGAACAGAGATGGCACGTGTCACTGGGTGACAGGTTTTGGCTGGGCTCCATGCAAAAGCAAAGCTGTGAACTGACCTGCTGACACCTGCTTCTGCATGAAACAGAGTGCAAGAGCCTTTTCTCAAATCACTGCACCTTTAACTGATAATGACAGCAGAGTTTGTTCCCTTCCTCTACTTGGACGTTTTTAGTTCCCCTTATATTTGAGTTAATAATTAATATATGACTTTCCAGTGTTATGACTACTGTACAGTAAGGTTCACTGTACAGGATGTTCACATAATATTTTGAATCTAAGAAGCTGAAGAGAATGAGAGCATAGAAATGCAAAAGTGTTTTTCTGATCTTTTGTCTATAAAGAACTACAAATAGCCGTGTACTCAGTGTTTTGTGGTGCTCTTGTATTTGGATCTACTGCCTGCCCCTCTGCTGGCTGGTGGAGTATGTACTCTACTTCCTCAGTGTAGCTTTGTCTAAACAGGTATTTAAGAGTTATATCTAGGATGGACAGAACTAAATCTAGCACATGCAGCAAGCCAGTTGAGGTTTCTAGGCATTTGATTTTACCAAGATCTTGATGCAGTGGAACTGATGAATTTTGCTAATCTCTCACCTGTTAAAAGGCCTTTGGATCTCATATCTCAGTGGGATTATTGTACACAATAAATAAAACACAGCATTTAAAGTATAGCATTTAAATCTTGCAAATATTTTGAATACTTACGTCTCCTCTCCAGAGTATAAGCATATTTTTTGGCAACTCCTTGTACCTTCTTGTAACATAAGTAGTTTGTGTCATTTACAAGATGAAGTTGAACAAACTGTACAGAAGAACTCCTTGCATGTTCACAAAATACTGTCTCTGGGGTTTTCAGAACCTTTCCAGCCAGAGCCGATAGCTTAGAGCTGTGCCTAACAGCATATCTTACATTCATTGAGGTCTCCTGGCTATGAGTTGCTGGAAACTAAAAGCAGGCAGAGGGTCATGTGCTGCACTTGTGGGATGGCATTTCTGTTCCTTGTGGCATACTTGCTGATTTGGTAGAAATGCTGTAAAAAGACCCCAAATGAAACCTTAAGAGAGCAAAGGCCTATGTTTAGATCGTGAAAGGAAGGCCTATCACTACTATCACTACTTGATAATCTGTCACTGGAGGGCATTCTGGGCCTCCTGTGCACATACCCAGCCTGGGATCACAGAGCTCACCAGGCCATTAGATTGTTCTGGCAGTGAAATCATCAGGTTAGAGCTCAGTGGCCTGTGAATGCAGAACACTTGTAGGGCTACTGTGACTGTCTGTCAACAGGTACTGCTCAGAATGCTGAAGCTTACACAAAAGCACAGTGTGGGTGGCGTTTATCAGTAGCATCATGGTGTTCATGTGGAGTCTGCAGCCTTTCAGTTTCTAACAAGTGCAGTGGTGAAATGTCTCTCACCCATTTCTGACCCATGCTGGAGCTGATTTTGCATTAATCCAACCAGTGCACTGAAGGATAGGTATGGTTTTGTTTTGGTGAGATGAAGTGTGCTTCTGATGATCTCTTTTATTCTCTCCTCCTCAAGGCTTTGAAGTGTGGTGATCTATGGGAACAGTAAATATGGAAGTGCAGAACTTGAAGTAGAAGGTGACCATATATATTTACTGGGGGGGGGAAAAAGCCTTGTAACAGATAACTGTTTCCCAAGAACTACGAAGGTAGAAATATCATATGCAAAGATTAGTTGTCTCATTAATGCTGGATTTTTTCTGCTTTGGGACCGTTTGTTACTTGATAATGATGATGTAGAGGAGTTTTAAAGTGGACACACCATCTGTAATTGACCACACTAAATTACAGATGTTGGGAAAGCTTAGCTTTTTAAGAGAACAGAATCAGCATGAAAAGGGTTAAATGTACATGCGGAACTTCTTACCATATATGTACAACTTTATGCTCAGTTCTTGCCTGCATATACATCTCTCATCAGTTGAAAATGACTCACTAAAACAGTCCTGGGCCGTTTTAAGAGCGTGCTGGAGTTTGAACCAGTTGTCACTTTGTTTTTGTGGCTTGAGGGACTTTTAAGCTATTAAGTAGCTGAGAGCAGATATCAGTAATGAAGTAGCAACTTCCCCCAAAATCCAATCTAATTTCTTCCTGGTTCTTAGTTGCTAGCTAGTATTTAGAGTCTCCACTAGTAAAAGGAGATAAAAGCATCAGCATAGATGTTTCAACTTAGGCCTAAATTTGATGATAAACATAAAATATCTTTTTGCATTGACTTTGCACTGATATAAAGTGATTAAAAGATGTTAATTAACTTAAAATTTTGTCTTAACTACTGAGTTGGGAATTATGTTCTAGGAAGCTGCAGTTTTGTAAGGAAAGGCATTTGCACTCCTAAATAGGGCTGCTGCATGTGCAGACACTGCTTTTATGATGCCTCTGGAGACTTAGTTGGAATTAGTTGTTGTTGCTCCTTAATGAGAGCACACGTGACACATCTGCTGACCACTGGGTTATCCCTGTAGCTCTAAACTCATACAGTCCTCTCAGCCTGACCAGCCAGAGAACTCACTGTGAGAAAGAACAGATTTTTGTATAACTTCCTTGTGGTTTCAGATCCTGGCAGAAGAAGCAGGAAGCTGGTCAGTGCTTAGAATCTAAGTTAATTGGATTTGGAAATCTAACATGGTTTTGCTTCCAGACTTCATAAATATTTCTCTTGATAGACTAACCTTTCCTGTTAAGGTAGCAGAGTACTTCTAATGCAAGACATACATGCCTTGAGGGAAGCATCTCCTAAACCTTCCAGTCTGGCTTGGTCGTTCTTGTCTGAAGCCTATGAGGGAGCTTCATCTGGAGTTGTAGCAGAGTGAATTTTGTAGCCATACGTGTAGTGCCCAGACACAGTAGAGGAAAAAAGTATCTACTGAACCTCCAAGCTGCCTGTAGTGTAAATTCAGTTGTGTGAATAAAGGGGAATTCAAAACCCATGAGTATGAAGAGCTCTTGCATCTCAAACAGGTTGGTGTATTGGAGAACATATGTAAAACCTTCTGAGTAATACTTCAGTGATCAGCTCTAATCCATGTCCTGGAGAAGAAGGCATGGAGATGGACAAGCACAAGTGCTCACTACCTCAAACAGCAAAGAACAAACTAAGCAATCTCATGTGCTCTCTAGTTCAGAACTGTGGCTTTTCCCCTGCAGCCATAGGTGAGTTGATTCAGGATAACTACTGGATTGTGAACTTAACCCTTTCTTCTGTAGTTTTGCTCAGTAAGGTTTGAGCTGATTCAGCAATCTAGCGCTCTTAGTGACAGTTTTAATCTTCATTTCTTTTGCTGCAGGTACCCACAGATGTTGAGAAATGTCAAGACCGAGTAGAATGTTTCAATGCTGACCTGAAAGCAGATATGGAGAGATGGCAGAACAACAAAAGACAAGACTTCAGGCAGCTACTCATGGGGATGGCAGATAAAAACATCCAGTACTATGAGAAGGTATGTGTCACTGTTGGAGCACTGGCAGGAATAAGAGTAGTTTGTTTTTCTCTGAGGTGGTGATAATTCTTCAGGAAATCTTCACACTGTCTTCTTGAAGAAAAGAATATTAGACATCTGAAGCTCTTTGTCAGCAGCTGATGAGTTGCAAGTCATGGTCAAGTGATCTCTGTGAGACTAGGGGAGTTTTGCAAGCACTCTAACAAGCATTTTATCATGCATGCTTGTCTGTTTTGCGCTCCTGAATTGAACAAATTACTGAGCAGCAGCAGTGATGGTGAAAAAACCCCAGAATTGCACATTCTAGTAATACTACCAGAGTAGAAAAATATCCTGATTCTGCCTTTTATGAACCAGACTACATGAGTTAATGCAAGTCCACAGACTCATATATAGATTACACCTATGTATAAATTATTCTGATCTCTGTCCCTTTGTGCATAGTTCTGTCCCTTGTATCCTAGTCCTGAAAATACCTAGCCTCTGCCCTCTTTCAGTTGGTGCATGTGTACCTGAGGTTTAGTGTCAGATTTTTTGATTTTTAATTAAAAGGACCTTGACATTTAACTGCATATATTTCCAGTATAGTTTTCCATCGTGCTAGAACAGTGCAGCCCAATGAAGTGGTTGCTACCATAGGATCACAGAATGGTTTGGTAGGGACCTTAGAGGTCATCTAAGTTTCAACCTCCTGCCAGAGGCAGGGATTCCTTTCACTAAAGTAGGTGGTTCAGAGCCCCATCCATCATGAACCTAAAACACTTCCAGAGACAGAGCATCCACAGCTTCTCTGGGCAAGCTGTTCCAGTGTTTCCTCATCCTAATAGTAGAGAGCCCTTCCTAATTATGTAATCTAAACCTGCCCTCTTCCAGTTTAAAGCAATTGTCCCTTGTCTTATCACCACAAGCCCTTGTAAAAAGTCCTCCTCCAGCTGTCTCATAAGCCCCCTTTAGGTACATTAAATACTAAACACTACTAGAACTACTAGGCTTATGCATTGCCTCGTAAACATACTTTATCTTGTCTGTTCATTTTTCCACATCCACAGTACAAGCTGCTTCCTGTGCTAGGTTACTTCTCTGTGTAATATTAGCATGCAGTACCTTTTCCCCTTCCGATGTCTGTCTTGTTCATAACTGCTCACACAGAAGTTCCTTCAGCCTGGTCTCTCTTCCAAGGCTGCTGTGGAGGGGGATATTAGAGACTCCACTGAACATCCAGCAGTGCCTCTGCAACTGACAGTTAGATCTGTACACTGCACATTAGTTTTGCTTTTAGCAAGGAAGCTTTTTTTGGTAAGAAAGTGTCCAGTGACTTCAGGGTACACACCTAGAAGTACTCTATTCATCTGCAGTACAGTCAGCAAAGTTAGAAGGAAGATGTCTGTCAACAGTGACTTGTGGATATAAGAGCTGCTGGTGAGTTTGCCCATTTCCAGCATTTAATAATTTGGATTCCACAGTCTGTATTTGCCCAGTTTTCACTTCTGGGCTCTATCTGTTTGAAAGACAGTAACAACACACAGTACAAGGACTGTAGTAAGTGTATGTGTCTGGAAAAATGACTCCAAAGCCCAGAGTGGCTTTCTAATAACCCAGGAGCTACACTCCACTTACAGTTTACTATACCAGGCACTACCACTTCGTCTGGAGTCGAGTCCTAGAGCTTTACTTGAATACACTGTGTCTCAGAATTAACTTCCCTAAAGGCATGTTTTCTTTCAAATAAGTTTGCTGGAGGTTGTCTGTAATAGCTGCCATTGTGTCCAAATCAGCCTTCACCCACAGACACACCACAAAGTTGTAAATTTCTACTCAAAACAGTTTGTCTGCCTAGCTGAAAGCTGTGGTATTCTTCAGTTTAGAAAACTCCAGGTTGGTATTTGGAAATCCTGGGTGTTCTGATAATGTTTAATGGCTCAGGCTAGCTGATGACTTGGAAAACTTGAATTTGTTGAATTTGTTTGGAAGGTGCAGCTGTTCTAACACTTACTTGGTGTTTGAGATCCTGGGTTTTTTCCCCCTTCCGTAATAATCTATAAAGACCCACATAACTTTTCTTCTACTTGCATGCTATTGGTCTGGAAGGGCCAGTCAGAAATTACAAGAACGGATATAAAATCTATTTTTAAAATCTTTCTTTCTTTCTTTCTTTCTCCAGTGCCTTACGGCGTGGGAATCAATTATACCACTATTGCAAGACAAGCCAGAGACCAAATAAGAAGTACCTTCATGGACAGTCTAGCACTTCTATGCTCAGTACCACTAGTCATACTGGAACTGTATGGAGGACTCTTTTTGTTAAGTTAACTGAAATGACAGCTGCACTTAGTTTTTCAGAGTATCTGTTCCAGCCTATTTGAATTTTTTCCCTCAATTTTTGTGTTTAAACTGGGGTGTGTTTCATCTTTTTGAGTTATCTTGAATGGTTCCTTCTTTATCCTATGGAGTGATTGGGGTTCATAGTGAAAGTGCATGGGGATCTTGATAAAATTTACCTCTCTAGTCTGGAAGGAACTGATGAGTGGAACACTAAAAAGATGAAAATAAAACTCTACTGCAAGGTGCCAAATGACATCTTTATTACCATTCTGTTTTGTTTGCTTAAAAAAAACCAACCCAATAATTATTTCTATGATACAGTACTCCCTAACCAATACTTACCCCCCCTTTTTTTTTTTTGAATGGACAGGAAGGCTGCGAAAGAGTATTTTCTGTTTTGCTACTGCCCATGTGCTCCCTCTGGATGAAATGGTCTCTGGAGACTTTTCCGTCCGGGAGTTGGGCTGGTTCTAGACAGACCATACCAACACCAGCCACAGATAGGCAGTGATGCAAGCATGAACTGTGGTTTTTGTGAGTGTGGCATGCTGTTGGTTCCTACTGAGTATCTTTGTTTACGTTGGTGATTATGAAGTAATGTCAGTTGACTGAAATGTACTTGTGACCGACTTGGGGATCAAAACCAGCCTAGCTGCGGGAATGAGTTGGACAGTGGCCTCTCAAGGAGGGGGAGGAAGTATGAGTCTTTTAATTTTCCCAAAGCTAGCTCCGGAAGTTGCATGGTGGAAGTCTCTTACACTGTGCTTTCAATGTGGGTTTTACTAGAGCCACTTCTGGCTTGGTCACCTAAGATGCCTGCTGTAGTAAAAGTAGAACTCTGCTTTCTCTCCTCACACCTTCTTTGCAGCAGCCAAGAAGTAGAGGAAAGCAGCCAGAAGCCAAAACGTGTCAAATGCTTCCTTCCACCAAGCATCAGTGTGTGAAACTTGCCTTAAATGGGTTGGTGGGGGATAGATGGGTACCCTGTTAGGTACACATAGTGTTCAAATCTGTCTCTGCTGAACCACACGGCAAGTCTTTTAGGACTACTTTTGGTATAGATCTATTTTCTTAGTAGTTTCTGTTGGCCTTTAGACTTGTAGCTACTTCTGCAAGTTCCTTTTTTGTCCTTTTCTCTTGCAGCTGAACCTCAAGTAAATGCCTACTTGGTGTTAATGGCCTTAGGAATGCTGATGTGATTTAACTATCCTAAGTGAGGGGGGTTGGGGCTCATATGAGTGTAATACTGGGATTTCGGGCAATATATAACTATGCTTACTGCTAAATTTGAATGATTACTTTTTCTCTGGCAACATTCTTGCAAAGAATGTGAGCAGTGATTGATTTTGTGCAACTTCTCTGTTCTCCTGTGACAACCTACCAGGTACTAGTCTGATTTGGAATTTATTCCTTCATAAACATCACCTGAACCTGCAGCCACCCTTCTCAGCCTGGTGGCTTTATGGAACTCTCAAGATGAGTTATTGCAGCACTGTGGTGGCTGTCAGGCTAATGAGATGGTGCTCTCTGCATGAACAAGTAAAATATAAGACAATTTAAGAAGTTCTTTTTGACTCAGCTTTCATTGACAACTCTGTGGTACTAAACAAACTATGTTTCTTGTTTTAAGGTCAGTTTATGCACTTTTTGGTGTAAATGAGAACTCTGGTTTAGGTTGCTGTTAGGTTCAGAATCACAGACTCTTCTTGTTCAGGGGAAGTACTTAAGGGGATCATCTTGAAGCAATCTAGAATAAGCACTTGCATACTGTCTAACAGTCTTGCTTTCAGGGTTACAGTCTTCCCTGTTTTCCACAAAGAAATATCAATGTGCTTTTTTAATTAGTTCATGTGGAGTAAATGGAATTTTGTAGCTGACTCTACAGCATCACTGGGACTCGAGCAAAATATAATTTGAACTAATAGCTAGTCAGTCTTCCCACCATCTTATTAAAATAAACAGCAAAAGATTAGTAGAAAGGGTCATGTTTTTTTCCTACAGGTGATTTCATCTGATGCCTTACAACACTAAGGTCCTCTTCCTGCTTTGCTTTATGTCAAACTGAAGTGGGTGTTGCTTCTGGAGAATTTAGCAATTAACATCACAGCTATTCATGAGAAGCATAATGGACAGTGGAGAGTACCAAGTGAAGTTCAAATCAGCATGTAACTGTTGAGGCTGGAGCTGTTGGAGATTGGAATATTTTACGTGGTCTGGACCAAAACCTCTTAAGCTCATACAAGGGAAGTAAAACTTGACATTCAAAAGAGAAGTCCTCTGCAAGAATTGCTGCAGTGTAATAAGGGTGTGCAGTGGTGGGTCTCAGCTTCTATGAGTGGTGGAGTGGTCTTTTCTTACGAAGAGCTGTTGTAAATCACTAGGTAACTGAGGAGAGGCTGTGGGTGAGGTGTGGGGAGGAGCCTGACTGTGATGTTTGGGGCAGCAGTGCCAGTCAGGAGAACTACAAAAGTTGCAGGAAATTCCTGTAAGATGTGCAGAGTGACACTTGTATCACATAACTGCTGTTAGTAGGAGGTTTAGTCCTGAACTGAGAGTGAAACTCTTTACATGTTATCCTATAATCCTTACAGAATAGAAGTCTTTACTTTGGATGGTTCAGACTTCTGTGAGAGAAATAGAAGATGTTGGTAAAGGGAAGCAGGAATAGTGCAGGAGCTTCATCTTTGAGTAACTTTTTGAGTGTTAAGTCACTTAAGATGACTCTACACGTGCACCAAAATGACACCAAAAGTAGTTGGCACCCTTTCTATGAGCCTATTTAAAATGTGGTTCCTTCAGCAGTCCTTAAATCAGCCCAGTTTTCCTCGTAATCCATAGCCAGGGCAAGCTCCCTCTGAGAGGATGCATAATTCACTGCTGCCCAGTTACTTCTGTATAGTTTCTGTGGTGTTTGTTTCTTCTCTTAAGTGGCACCAGCACAATAAAGCAAGCACTGAGATCTTGTTTCTGTGCTCAGTAATGGACCACGCATTGTTCCTGTATATCTTTACCAGGTTCTGAATCTTGCAATAAACACAGATGTTAAAGCATCATGGCTTTTTCAGGTACACATTGAAAAATGAAAAGGCAATATGTGTAGCCCCAAACATACAAACAGTTCCCATGTGAGTTGTAACAAAGAAAAAAGTATGATTCTTTACTGAAGTCTACTTGGATTTTTGTTGCACTAAAGCTTGTGCTAAGGATAAAATAGTGGAATAAGTGATAGAAACAAAGCATGAGTGGCAGAGACAGTTCTGTGGAGGTACTGTGCAGTAGCCTTGAAGCAGTGGCTCTGCATAGCCTGTTCATATTGCTTCAGGTGTCAGTCCTGCAGGTGCCAGGGTACAAAAGAATTCTTTCCCAGATCAGCAGGGACTGTTCTGTATTTTAACAGGAGCCATGCTTTTGTTAGAACTTGCACAATTTAACTGGGTATCATTGTGATTATTGTTGCAGACTGTTGAAAATCCTTGTCCTGATAACCACTGAACAAAATTGCATAGACTAAATGAGCTCATTAGATGAGATGTTCGGTCATCTTAAATTCTGATGGTAGAACATTGTTTCCTTGGGTACATTAACTTTTACTACAACAACTAATACATAGGGAAAATGAGGACTATTTTTTTTAGGATAGGCAAGTTGCTACCACTTGTTGGATTATTTTTTTTCCTCTTGTGAAGTAAAACTGGGGATTACAGGAATGAACTTGCCTTCTGGTAGACTGAATGTGGCATTTAAAATGTTTTGGGAGTGCTGTTGAACCAATTTACAAACTAAAATGGCAGTGCTTAATTCTGTGCTTAGCACTTGGAAGTCTTGCTGAAGTATCTGACTTGTACAAGTACTTAGTAATGAACTGGACAAGTTTTAAGGTTGCATGCCTAAAGCACAGTAAATGTGCAGAAAATAATGAACTTTCCAAAGAGGTATAAGTAGATCATCCTTATGTAAATGGCATGCTAAAACAATAATGGCTAGTCACTGTCCTAGACTACTTTGAAGGTCTTGGTGTTCTATGCTTTGGAGCTAAACCATTTCCTTAACCCTCCTGCTGAGATACGTATCCATACCTTCAGATCATGCTGCTGGGCTGTGGCCAGTGCAACATTCCCACTGCACAAGGAGACAGATTGCTGAAGGCCAGTCTTACAATAAGACCTAAAGGGCTTTTGTCTATAGTACACAAAAATAAAGAAGCACCGTCCTTGTTCTCGCTTCTCTGTGCCTGCATCCCTCTCTCCCTCCCTAAGGTCTGGAGAGTTGGGCCATGTAGGTGAAGGCAAGCTGGCTGTGAGCCTCACACACTGTGGTGAAGGTGTCAATGATGGGGACCAAAATGGTGCTGGTTCCTTGTCCAGACTTGTCTGCTTTCACTCTCTATAAACCCACCCACCAAAACTAGAGTCACTGTTCATACCATTAAAATACAAAATGAAAGCTGTGAAAAGACTTATTTCTGTGTGAATTAGCTAGTAAACTACGTAAAAATGGGAAGGAGGCTTTTGTTTCCTGTACTTGGCCAAATCTGGCAACTATGCTCTTGTTCAGACTTGCAGGCTAGGAAATGTTGTCTTGCCTTCTGGTGCTGGCATGTTTCTATACCCTTTCATATATCCGTATAAATATACTTTGTGCATTGTTTACTATGGAGCTAGTATTGATGGAGAAAAACGCTTTGAGGTAAAACTGTTTGTAATTCGCTATTAGTGTGTACATTTTTTTTAAATGCACCATTTGTTTACCTGAATTAATTTAATGGAATGGACCAATAAATATTTAAAGATGACTCCTTTACTTAGAATAAAGTTTCATTTTTTTGCAATCTTCCCCATTGAAATGATGTGTGTGCTTATTTTGCTGAGCAGCTCACTATCTTACTGCAGAAATACCCTTCCCCTAAAATCTTGTTCCACAGTTATCTAACTAGAAGTCATCGGACCTGTTGCTGCATTACTTCTGGAACTGAAAGTAAGGAGCTGAGGAAAGATTGTGTGTGTATGTAGGGAACAGGGTGGCAGCAACTTCCTCAGAGCAAGGCATTTTGTAGTGATGAACTAACTTCTGCTTGCTATATCCCTGGCTCTAACTGAAGCTGCCTGATTTGCCTCCAGATTATTTCAGTTATTTAAGGGCTTTTAACTTCCCTTTACTTAAGTCCAGGACCTTGGCAGCCACTTAATCCTTCTTAGTTCAATTAGCATGTAAGCAGACACATCCTTATGAGACATACCAGACTTTTGACTCATGTTTGGATTTATGTGATATCATCTTATGCTAGTTATATTGTATGAGGTTCCTTTCCAACCCAGATAAAGCTGAGGTAACACAGGGACTATTACATGGTATCAGGGTCCTTACACCTCCAATAAAGCCTGTAGGAGCTGTGTGCCGCACTTACCTGTTCTTAACCTGTTACAAGAGCAGCACATCGTGGTGGTGTGAGCCAAAACACCAGCATTAGCTCTTGAGTCTTAGTTCTCGCATGAGCTCTGTTGAAGCACTGTTCAGGGACAGTGAGACAATTTCCCAGAAGTCAGGGTCATGAACGTCTATTCAGGGGTGTTTTATTGTAGGGATTACTAAAATTCTGTTTTTCTTACATATTTTTACAGTAGTATTTTTCTATTTAATGGTCTTTTACGTAACATTAATTGGCTGGACTGATAACATCTTCTGTAGCAGGTGGAGAGCCGGTGTGTCCTGCTGATGGCCCTGCTGCGCATTGCATGTGGCTTGCAGCCCTATTTCATCAGCCAAAGTCACAGAACTGCCCTGAGTTTTCTGAATGAACAGATGAGAAGGAACAAATGGAAAACCAATCCTCTGCTTTCCTCTTCCACTGAATGATGTGTCTAGAAATGCCATTTTCATTTCTAGCCTGTATTCTTATCCCTCTTTGGTATTACTAACCAGCCTAGCAAAAAGCAGAATGCTCTGAGGACTTCTGGTGTGCAGTAGTCAATGCACATACTCTGCAAGATGAGGTGCTGCAGAAATAACAAGGCAAACATCTCTTCCTGGGCGAGCTGAGTGGCTGAGAGGTTGTGGCATGCTGTGAAGTGGAAATACAAATGCTATGCATCCTGTAGTGTTGGTAACTGTAGGGACTAATGATAACAACCAAAAGATGCCTCTGTTACTCAGTCAGAATCTCAAGGGAGCCAGTGGTTGACCGTTGTTTGATGGCCACAAAGCTGTAAAGAACAATACAAATGCAGATAAAAGGGGTTAGCAAACTAACTTCTCAAACTGCAGTTTGTTCTTTTCACATCTATATCTTAAACTTTTCTGGGCTGTCTGGAGCTGGCTGAGTGCTAATGGGATTCCTCTCAATGATCTTCCAGCCTCTCTTGTGTACAAGCAATGACACTGGCACCATCTGTCATCCTTCAGACTTTGATAACCCATGTTTGTGCTGATAATGGTACTTCTATTTGGAACCTGTATTAAAAAGCACTTGAGTAGCTAGCAGTGACCCCTGTTAAAGAGAGGGTTGTGCATAGAAACAAGTCTTTTGTGTCTGGAAGATTTGAGGAGGAAAGCAGAGCCAGGGAAATGATACGCTAGTAGTCCTTGAAGACACTGGTTGTCCGATTCACAAGCCCAGAAAGCCTTTGGTGCTCTGGATCAAACAGAGGTGGTGGTGGAGGAGCTTTCCTCAGTGTTGCTTTTTCTTCCTCTCTAAGTGGTGCCGTTGAAGTCAGTATATATAGTGCTTTTAGACTTTCTACTAATAGATTTTTTTTAAACTACAGGGTAGCTTGGCAAGAATTTTGCCTGGAATCAGGCATTAGCCGATCCAGTATGTGCCTTATATCTGAATGAAAATAACTGTTGTTGCATGGATTAAATGCTGACATTACCACAGTTCACTTCATACAGAAAGAATCTTGCTGTTTGTAGTAATGCAACAGGCTGGAGAGTCTTGGGAAGGCTCTAATGGACAAGGTGTAAAAGTAGATGGAGAGGTTGTTTCAACTTTCTCTCTTCAAGTTAAGCTGGTTTTGTGCTTAAAATTTCTTCCTGGAATTGTACCTCTCAGTCACTCCATAGTGGTACTGTTGGGCAAATTCAGTGGACCAGAAAAGTAACCATTTCCTTCACTGTGGTAATGGTTTCTCTTTGAAACATTTGAGGGAAACTCAGATTATTCTTTTCTGTCGCAATGGGTAAGTAACATAATAGAATTTTTCAAAAACCATTTTGCTTTGTGTAGGGTTATTCCTTCATTCTACTTACTATTATTTTCACAGTATCAAACACATTTGTGTGAATGCTTTGTCTCCTGGGATTATTAGCTATTAAACTGCCAAATACTCTTCCTACAGCAATTCATGTTACATTAAACAAAAATAAGAATAAAAAAACCACCGGCTAGACATTGTAATTTTCATTCTTTAAATCTCCTTGATATTTGTCAACTCATTTCTGCAAGTTTCTTTGTTTCTTCCTTTTTTTTTTTTTNCCTATCTGCATTATATATTTTAGACCTAGAATCAGGAAGCATGGAGAAAATACAACATGTCCTTTACAACAAAACCTTTCCTATTTCTCACCTTAAAGGGAGGAGAGTCAGGCAGCCAACCAGGAAAGACAAAATGAAGCAGAAGCCGCTGTACCAGTCCATTGTGTTTTGATAGATCTTGTTGTAGACTGTAGATGTCACTACTCCCGTGGTGACTAAAGACAGCTGCAGCAGGACAAACACCTTACCTTTAAGACAAGAACAAGGTTGTTGCTGGAGATTAAAAAAACAGCTGTGGTACCTCCCTGACAAATCCAGGATCACAACTATGTAGTCATTGCTTCACTAACACCAGCTGGCATGAGCTTGTATCTGCTCCTGTTCTAGACCACAATTTAATTATTTTTCCTTCTTTTAGGCATGGGACAGAAGGTCCAACTGGAAAACTGTCTGCCTAAGCAGTCTACATATAAAGGTAGCTGCTTGGAAGAGCAGCAATAAACTGGTCAGTAAGTGTTCCTTCTCCTAGGAGGTAGAAGAATAGTCTAGACTAACATCTTCAGGACAGGAGAAATTTTAGTCAGGGTCTGCTTCTGGCCTAGGCCAGAAAAGCTGTTCACAGGCTTGAAATTATAATAATGCCTGAAATAGGGATGTGTGTGTCATTTGTATGATGTTTTTTCATGTGGAAGAAAGGCAGAAACTGAATTCTAGTTGAAACCGCTCTTTACTGGAGGGTTTCTGTCATGGTAAAGGGGTGAAGGGGAAGTAACCCAGCCCTGCTGGGACATGCAGATGCGGGGCAAGGTCAGGGCTGTGTGCTGAGCTTGCTGCCCTGGCAGCCTTCTGCAGCCACTCAGCACCAGCAGCCACCAGCTAAGGAAATGAGACTGCTACCAGAAGGCAAGGGCTGCTCTGCGGCAGGGTCCTACTTGAGTTTGGGCTGACGCTGTCGTCATGTGCAGCCCCTATGGTTCAAGGGGGAGGTTAAAAAAGTTTGATTTACAGTGATTAATTTGGGGTGTGAGCTATGCTGTTTGTAGTAGGTAGATGATTTTGCTACGGTGGATGTTGAGGGAGCACAAGCAGTAGGAATGAACTGGTGACAGAGCAGTGTCATGTTCATATGGCAGAAAGGAAAAGGTGTGAAGGATGGCCGAGGGAACATGTTTGGAGGATGTGTGAGCAGTTGTGGGCCTGTGGTGCTGTTTGAATGAATGGCCAGTCCTGTCTTTTTTGTCTAAATCTAGCTCGTTGAGGTAAAAATAGTAGGCTTCAATATGCAGTTGTAAAATACATTTTACTAATTTGTAATACATATATTAATGGAAAAGAATTCCTGCTGCTGTTCCAAGAAGGGTCAATTTTTATGCAAAAGTTACTATTTGTAGTTAAATCAGGTCTGTCTGGAACAAACTGTCAAGCACTTGAAGAAATGTTTAGAGAGCATAACTGAAAAAAAGATTAAAAAAAATCCATCCTTCCCAAAACTGGAAGTAAAAGAAGCCGGATATAAGTGGTGTGACTATCACACTGCTTCAACTCAATGTCCTGCTTTTCTTGGTTCTCCCTGCAGTACTGTGTTTTTGAGCAGCACCTCAGCTATTTTCCCTGCCTTTGAACTATGCACTGGTTGTAATCTTTTGAAGTATGTGCTGAAAATTCTGTGGATAAATGATGATGCAACCAAGGATGAGAAGATTGGATGTGAGAATCTTGTCCAGCAAGTTTCTCTGCTTCTCCCTTCCTGTTTGTGGTATCATCTGTTCTGGTATTACACAAAGCACAGATTGGAGCAATAACTTGCTTTTCTCTTTGTACTCTAAGCTGAATAAAGGGATTTCATGGGGTTTTGATCGGTAAGGTAACCAAAATACTCACCATAGCATGATCCTTCAACATGCTTGGACAACATGGACCTGATGGTTGGTAAAGGGATGAGGGCAAAGAGCATCACTGCCCGTGCTGTAATGCAATGAATTTTGAGTTATCACCAGTACCTGCTCTTTGTCACCCAACACAACCACTGCCTTTGAAGGTTACATGCCTCTGGCTTGGGCAGGCACCTTCCTTCACCTCTTCTCATCCCCTGAATGCTAAAAAGATGTAGGTCCTCACTTCATCCAAAGCATATAAGCCACTGATTGCTCCCATTAGCAGAGGTAATCAGTGGTTTTGCCCAAACTAGACATGGTCTCTTTTTCTCAGCCAGACATCCCAGCATAGATGGGATCCTCACTCTCCTTTGAGATAGTGAGGATCCCAGCATAGATGGGATCCTCACTCTCCTTTGAGATAGTGAGGATGATGATTTAAGTCGTAACATGCAGAGAAAGCCCCCTGTGCTACACAGCCTTGACAGGAGCAGTACCTTTATAACAGTACATGTGTCTTGTATCTCAGTGCTTCTGGCTTGCAGTATTCTATCCTGTCTCTGCTGTGAAAATTTATAGGGAGCTGGAATTACCTTCCTGTCAGCAGAACCAACCTCAGTGAAGACCTGGTCCATGTCTAGTGTACCGAGGTGCTTCTGCAATGCAGGGAATAAGCATCCTACACACTGCATAGGAGCACGTCTTCATGATGAAGATGAGCTTAATTATTAAGCAACCTTATTTTTTTATCTTTTATTCCTCAGCTTGATTGCCTAAACAAACAGTCTCTTAAAATTTTCACTCAATGTTTGGCTTAGTACACAAATACAATATCCTACCATCTTTCCCTTTAGAACAACTTCCTTTAATTTTCAATTTTTCATTCCCTGTAGGGACAGACAGAAAAATCACTTCAGGACATTTATCTCCATTTATTTCTCACTTTCAGAAGCAAAGCCTTAAAGCCATGCAATAGGCAATACTCTGTGAAATATCTCTGCCACAATGAATGCAGTTCCTGGGTTTTGTTTTCTGTGTTTTGTCATAGGTTAACTCCCAAAAATAAACTTGCCTTTCCTTTATCATGAGATGCTGCCCTATCTATTGTTACGTGTCTCTTAGTAATTTATGTACACTGTGAGATTTGTAAACTACATTATTGTGATAGTTCACACCTCCAATGTTTCATTAAGTTTCCCATCAGCCGTAAGTGCCTTCATATGACAAAAAAATCACATCTTAAGATGTTCACTTAATAGGAAGTCTTTGCCATTTTGTTTCTGTGGTAGCCTGAATCCTTACCTCAGAAGAAGCAAGTGCTTCCAACTGATGCAGTGATGTAGTCCTACCAGTACAGGGAGTCAGCAACAATTCCCAGTCCCCCAGAGTGTGAACATCATTCTGCTCACACCTGGTCTGTGACCAGCTGATGAATTACAAGTCAATGGGCCTTAAACTAATCCTTGGCAGGAGTGTATGCCTCCTCAGGATACTGTAGAGTGCTGAGTCTTAAGAGTACAAAGGGAGATGTGGGGAAAGAGAAATAAGAAGAATGCTGTCTTGCAAATTGCTCATGTGATGGTCTGCCTAACTCTCTGCTTGCAAACTTGTCATGAAGCAAAGCAAAAAGCTCTTCCAGTGATGTTGAAACACCTGTGGCTCAGGGTGTATTTACTCATGTGAGTGGCTGTTCAACTCACCAATGTAGAACAGGAACGTCCACTGCACGAAGGCCATGATGAGGATGCCAGTGCTGAACGATGCTACTCCAATCATGATCATGGTAATGTCCCTCAGGTATCTGGAGAACACGAGTACCCCTAGGAAACTGGTAATGAAGATCGCGTACCCAGCAGCGTTGCCGTGGCCGATCTCCACGGCATTCCAACTTAAAGGTTCCCTGAGCAAGAATAGTGGGAGCACATTCATTGCACCAACCACAGCAAGGTCATAGAGGATTGCTGCCGCAAACAGCAGGATGATGATGAGTTTTGAGGGCGATACTGGAGTGGAGATGCTGCCCTCCGATGCCTGGGAACTCCCTGCTGCTGCTGCTTCTGGTAGCTGACCACTCACCTCCTCTGCACTCTTGTCTTTGGCTGGGCAGGAAGCTACTGGCTTGGGGACTGTGAGGACAAAAATGCTGTAGAGGAGACAGAAGGCATAGCAAGCAATGCTGCAGCACACCAGCACGGTGCCTTCTCCATAGCGGTCACTGAAGCCAACAAAGAGGTAGCCAGATGCCATGCTTCCCAGAAAGCCAGCGAGGCCGTACACCAGTTCAATAATGATGAGTCGCAGAGACCTCTGGCTCTCAGAAGACCCCAGGGATCCAAGAGCCATGATGCCTGCCCAAAGTGTGGTGAAGCCTCCAGTCAGCCCATTGAAGGCAGCAGCCCCATACATCACCTCCACTGGCCAGCCCAGCAGGATCAGGAGCAATAGGAGAGTTTTGGAGCCCAAATAACCAAGAAGAGGGAAGCAGATGGGGATCTTCCGATGGATCTTGTCTCCCAGCTTGGACAAGCCATAGGCTGACACCAGCGGGCTCAGGCTCAGAACTAGGTTGTAGATGATATAAAAATTAGATACAGCCTTCTGCTGAGCATCTTCCATGGCATGGGAGAGAGCAGTGCTGTTGGTCTGGTTGTAGTAGTTCTTCACCACCAACAGCAGTGCTGTGTCGTAGAAGGCACTGGCCACTTGGGAACCCATGACCACTGGCTCAATCCATGTCCTCATTGCTGTTATCCCCACCATTCTGCTAGCCACCACGTCTTCTTGGAGAGAGCTGCTTTCAGGGAGATGCACGTGAGGAAACAGCTCCTCAGAAGCTCTGCTCTGGAGGCATGTTTGCAAACAAGCAGCGAAAGGAAAAGCAAAAGGTCTGCCAGGCTGCACAGGACCGGAGAGTTGTGGAAGAGATGATCTGGCTGGGAGGATATTTGCACCTTGCCTTGCTATGTGTACACACACCTGCACATCCCTGCGCTGCTCTGAGCTCTGGCTCACACATGGGAGGCTTTTGTACAGCTGGAGAACGCCCTGCACTTGGCGACTGCTGCTGCTCCTCTTCCTGGTGTAGTTTCAACAGAGGTCAGATGACCTGGGGAATTTCTCTCTCACAGAGTAGGAAGTGAAAATGCCCAATCAAGTAATTGCTGTAATTTGGAGTGGTGGTTTGTTTTTTGTTTGTTGACTTTTGGGGTTTTTTTTCTCCTTCATGTATCAGAGGACTCTCAGAGTGGTTGTGGGGGCAGGAGATGACTATGTGCCTTTTTACCAGGTAATTTGTGAATTCCCCTTACTGCCAGCTCATTTTTCTTTTGTGTACACAAATATGTCATTGGCTTTTTTGCTTTTACCTGCTCCTATCTTCCCTGTTGCTGCATCATGCCCCTTATATCATTGTTGTTTCACTAATGCAGTCAGGAAATTACACAAAAAAAAAATTAAAAGGAAAAATAAAGAAGAAAATAAAAAGTTCTATTTTTGGTAACCCGTCTCCTATGGCTGCCACTCTGCTTGCTGCATCTCTTGGCTTTACAATGTGGGAATTTCCAAGAGGAGGAGAGAAGTCCTGGTTTATCCAAAGGCATCAGTGACTGCTGTGTCCCAGTAATTAGCCAGCTCAGCTGCAGGCTGAGGTGAGTGAGAGTCCACCTCTGGAGAAGAGTTTTCCAGCCCTAGCTCCTTGGGGAGATGGCTGTGCATCTCTGCAGGTGCTTATTTCCACAGACTCTCAAGCTTTGCAGCTTGAAGTCAGCTTCCAATTTTGCTGCTGCCTGAGGGGCAGGTGAAGTGACCCACTCAAGGAGGGCCCCGTGGGCATGGCAGTGCTGCTAGCCAGAGGCACAAGAAGTTCTTGGACCAGGACAGGTGCAAGCAGGCTGCCAGCTCCAAGGACACTGCTTGCAGTCCCAGCTGCAGGAAGTACTTGGAGGATATTGGGCAGTCTCAAAAATGCTAACTTAAATGATAATGACCTCATTCTGTACTGGTTTAATGAATCATAACAGGCAGAATAACAATCTGTTCTAGGAAGATTTATGGTCATTACTTTAAAAAATAAATTAATAATTACTTTGAAAAAACATTGTTAAAACCTCCATCTATTGGACTCCCTGTTGATTCAGGTGATATTTACTCAATGCCACGGCTCAAGAGTTTCTTTTTTTCACTCTGTTTGGTTGTGCAATAATTTTTGGCTTGTATTTCGATTAAAGGAAGAAAGATCTGAGATCTAACAGGAAAAGGAGTGGGGAATTGTCTGCTAGAATGATTTGCTTTAGAAAATTTCACCTTCATCAGAGAATGTGGTTTTTTTGTTAGACCGAAAGACTCATAGCCAGCTCTAAAGTATGTGTGTTGTTCCAACAGTTGTCTTCTTTTTGTTTTCCCAGATTAGCTGAAAAAGGTGTCTAGGTTCTTCATATTTTATTGACAAGTGGGACAATTTTTTTCAGCAAACCCTGAAATATTTCCAGAGGATGGAAACGCCAGACAACCTTACTGAAACCCCCCAAAGCATGAGCCTGTGACCAGTTTAAGCAACAAATGCAACCAAAGGAATTGCCACATTTTACTTCACCCAGGGAGCTTTTTGTCTCCCACCAGAATTACAGGGAGAGATAAATTAACTTGTTTCATTCAAGCTTCAGTTTGGGACATGGGGTCTGGTGCAAAGGAATCAAATTGGAGTGCAGAGGTATGTTATAGTCAGTGTGCTTAAGACACTGCAGATCTGCTCAACTCCTACAAGAGGGATATTTTTCCTCCACACTTTCTTGCATATACAGACTGCTTGGCTTATTCAGCCAACACTGTTCAGGCCTAAACTGTGCTAAATATTCCTAGTGATCTCATGAATTAAATCTATATTTCCAGGATATTCTGTGTGTTCACTCACGTTAAATCTACTTTTTAGAACTAGTTCTCATGGAAGGATATATTTCCATGTCAGTAATTGCAAAACAGTAAGTTCTAAAGTAAGAATTTAGCTCAGGCTCCAAAATATTTACTACTGAAAAGCCATTTTCACAAGTCCCATATTCATTTGATGCCACAAAGTCTTCAAAATTACTATTACCTAGTAATTTTTCAGAGGGCTTTGTTCTTATATTACTGATATTTATAGGGGCATTTGCATCTGCTTTAAGACATGTTCATGCAGCATAAATGTAGTGGAGCCTTAAGAGAGTGGCCCTTGACATTTAAGAAAAAATGTACCTATGGAATCAGAGACTATCTTAACAACAAAAATGCAACAGTGTAGCCTGCTGGAAAACGAACACATTGTTTTAGGGCATTTCTCTCTAGAGTGGTCTTGTCTGGAGGCCCACTAGAGGCGGGGTCAACACATGTTTCACCAGCTCTTCAACATTTTTCAGCCTGGCAAAACCAGAGATGTTTGATGTTTCTCTGTCGTGATGTTTTACATTCCTATGCAGTATTGATGTTTCTTTTTTTTCAAACCATTTTTGGCAGTTACATCACTTTTTCTTTCTGAACAGAGTTGCCATAGGGAATTCAGTATGCTGGGGGACCTGGGCTAGGCAAGTACCAGCATTCTGGAACTTTGTCTTCAGCACTACTCATCTGAAAAGGTCCTTTTGTCATCCAGGACTGCAACCCAATGTGGGCAAGTAAGCCCTCTTCATCTCCCTTCCCTAAGCCTGCTAATGGGATCTGTGATTTACAATCCCCTTCTGGCAAGGCATTTTGCCTCCAGGGTGGTAAATCGGCTCTGTAACTCCTCCTCTGAAGGGTACTCGGTGTGTGCAGATCATCCTCTTGCACACTGTGGCTTTGTGGCAGTGGCAAAATGGGGAAATGTAACTAGGAACTGTAAAGTGCCTGGGTCTGAGCCTGGATGGAGCTGCAGCCCCTTTACAGCCCCAGGGAGAAGGAGAGCTGGTTGAAAACACTGGGGGAAAGCAGCTGTTTTAGTGATGGCCAGTTTTCCTTTGGAAAATACTTCATCATAAATGACCAAAGCATTCTGTGTATTGGGAGATTGGCTTCCTTGGTGGATGTCATTTAATTGTATGCAGCCTCTGTCCTCACAAGGTGTATGGTTCTGCTCAAAGGGATGAGGGAGATGGAGGGAGAGTGGGGGCTGTGTGGAAAGCCAGGGGGACAGGGCAGAGGGAGCAGCTCCTGGCAGCCGCTGCATCATCACAGGGATGCGGCAACCTAGTCAAGGGCAGTTGTTTTGTTGGATCCAGAGCCACTGATGGTGGAAGCTAATGCCTGGACAATGTAAAAAGCCACCTAGCAGCCTTGTTTTGTGACTCTGAGAAACAACATCAAGATTGTTTGGGAACTCACGGGGCTGGTGCCAGTGTCTGTGGCACAACAGCTGGTAAGTGCACCATTACTGTAATAAAATACAGGCCCGTGCCCTTGCAGGTGCACCTGGAGGTGCCTCAGGCACCGAGACCTCTGGGCCAGCACTCTGGCATTTGGGAGTTGCACCATCAGACATGTTGGGATCATCTATGGAGACATCTGCTCTCCTCTGCTTCTCCTGGGGGGAAAAGGAAGCACAGGCCACAGGCAGTGGGAGCGCATGGGCGCCTTTTTCCCCCATGCCTTGAGGCCTCACCCACTGCTCCTCATGAGCAAAGTCCAGGGTGGTGTGCAGGCTACGAAAAAGCTGGAGAGGGGATTTGCTCCATGGAGAGACATCCTGGGGTACACTGACAGGAAGCATGGTGGAGAGGGGTGACCCCCCACAAGGGTAGGAAGGCCTGACAGCCCTCCTTTGCAAAAGGCTGGCACTCTCCACCACCTCACCACCACTTTGAGAACAACATGGGAGAGCAGCAAGGGGCTGGGAATGGCAACACTGTCCGGTTTTCCTTCAGGACGGTTACTGGCTGACCAAGCAGCCCCAGACACCTACATATCCTTGCTTGCACCACCAGTCATCATGCTTTTCTCTACTTTTCTCCATTCAGAATTTTCTGCTTACCTTGTTGGAGTTTCCTGTGGGCCTATCCCCTGCTGAAAATAAAAATACACCATCCTTTGACAGATGCTTTTTGCTAAGTCAGGTTTTTGCCCTTTAGCTTGAGGAATTTCGGCAATTAGTAGTTCTGACAGCTAACTGTATGCCTTAACATTAATCCTCTCCATGGAAGCAGGAAAAAATGCTTCTTGCACTACCTGGTGTCTGCCTGATCCGCTGGACCACAGAACAAATCCTGCTGTTGCTCTTAGATAAGCCCCAGATAATCCTTGCACTAAACGAATTTTTTTGTGTGTGCCCATCCTCCTTTTCATTTATATTCATGTCTTTTTAAAAATTGTTGCCAAGGTATATATGTGTTTGGAACAGAAGCATTGGAAAGTTTAAGAGTGTGCAGGCAGCAACGGCCTTGAGAAATGGAATGGAATAAACTATCCTAGCACTATAGCTTAAGCTGCATATATATACAATCCTATGTTGTATAAAAATAGATAGTCTGGAAAAATGAAACAGCTATAGCAAAAGCATGATTATTAAAAAATTTTGCTACTGAACAACCTACAGATATTAATATATAAAAACTTGATTCAAACCCAAAAACTGCTCTCCCCTTCCTAAGTGCTCTCCAAAGCTATTTAGAAATAATTTTGCTGGTCTACTTTTTTTTGGTTTAGGTCTGGAACAATTTTTGGCAATGGTGAATTGGTACCAAAAAGCCTACAAAAGCATTTAAATAATAATGTTTGCAGAAAGCTCTGTAGAAACGTAAATTTGACTTGGGATTTATAAGTTTGGAGAGGATCTGGGTGGTAAGTGTCAACATGAATGAGAGGAAGATAACACACAGAGCATAATGGAAAGAATAATATGGGAGAATAAAGGAGAAGAAAGAAATAGTAAATCACCTATGCTTAGGAGTGAGGGGTGGAAAGAAGAAGAGAAGAGCAAAGGAAAGAGGGGTGCTGATTTTTCTGGTCTGATAGGACCTGTGCTAAATGCAAAGCCCTAGCCAGGTACAAGTAGAAGGAATGTTTATCTCTCAATAAGCCTGAGACTCAGCAAGAAGTAAAAAGAGTAGCTGGCAGAGGACATCAGGACAGTGAAGAGAAAAGGGCTGAATCAACCCCATATTCCTGGCTGAGAGGTGGAAACCATCAAAAGCATCATAAATGCATAAAAATACAGGCTCTGCATTTATGCTTTCTGTAAAGCATAGTGCTTTTTCAGGAGAGGAGGGAAGGTAAAATAGTTCTTTAAATCTTCTGGAGACACCCTTGACTAGTAATCCATTCATTGTTACCTGACAGATCTCAAGTTAGCTCCTTGCCTGGCTAAATTTCTGTTTTTCAGGCACATAAAGTTAATGCTGAAGCCATCACCTGCAGTAAGCCCTCAGTGATATCTCAGATATTCAGAGCAGGCAGATGGTATCTCACTCCTCACAACCTCTGTCTGTTTACTCTGCTGGGCTGGGTCCTGAGCACAGAAATTGGCTATGGTTTTAGTCATTTAGATGTTTAAATTTTCCATGCTACTTTATGCAGAACATCCTGTCATTTTTCACAGTCATTTGTCAAAAAGCAAAAGCAAAAAACAAGAAGTTGCATCCACAACCCAAAAGGGGCAGGCGCTATGGCACACTCTAGTGACATTTCTAAGCCTTACCACCCTTCTTTCCATACGGCAGCTCTTCAAGGTGGGGGTTGTTTACTCAGCCTCTGCAGCTCAGAAATTAAAACCACAGGAAACTCAGTAACAAGCTCTCCTTGATTACAGAGCACCATCTGATCCTCTATGGGCCACTCACAAGCCCCTCAGCACAGGTGGTGGTGGCTGCAGAGCCCATGCAGAGGTGGTTTTGGGCTACAGGGTTGCATGGCAGTGCTTTATCACTGTCTCACTGCAAACAGACCCCAATGCCAGGTGAGGATTTCCAGACAACCCGTGCAACAAGGCACAGCAAATAATAGGGATAACCCTGTTTATAACATGTGCTGCAGCCACACCTGGCTAATTATCCAGCTTGTTTTGAGCTGGCAGGGTGGAGAGGTCCCTGGGACAGAAGGGAAAGGCACCAGCATCCTCCATGAAGGGGGCTGGGAGGCTGTGGGGGAGCATGTCCCTACCCATTTTGCTTCAGGGCACCAGTGAAAAATGGCACCAATGGTGTAATCTTCAGACAAGAGAGCAGAATTGTGCCTGGGTGGGCAAGCTGCAGTCCCAGTGCTGGAGAAGCCTTACTTGGAAAGCAGCAAATGCTGTTGAAGCTCTGCTACCCATGCAGAGGTGTCACCTCCACTCCAAACCCAGGGAACATGTGTCTGGAGTTCCCCAGGCCCAAAACTCTGCATCAAAGTGCTCCAGGAGAAAGCTCCAGGCTCTGGAGAAAGCTCATTTAGACAGTGCATACTACTTTGGAGAATGTTAACCAGCACCCTCCCAGGCAGATAGTGAATGAAAGCCTTGGCAGATTTTGTGTGTTCTTAGGACTCCAGTACATGTGTAAAAAGACATTGAATAATACATTTAAGGGACTTAAATGCTGCATCTCCGCTCCTTTCTTTGCAGGATCCTGTTGTATCTGCAGGAAATTTTGGAGCTGAAGAGGGGTGTTGGGTAAAGGGCACTAGGGAAGCAAGAAAGTCCAGGCAGCTTTCCAGCAATATTGCTGCTGCTAACTTTTTTACAGGCTGCATTTCTTCAGTGTCTAACAAGCACAGATAAACAGAAATACACATACATGCACAAATGTAAATTTTAAACTGTGTGGCAAGACAGTGGCTGTTACTGGTGTTTGCTATTTCCTTGCTGCTTCATTCCAGCACTCTGGAGTATTCAAGGCTTTGCTGAACTAAAGCTTTGCTTTTATACCCCATTGTGTAGATGCTGAAGTGGCCATACTGGTTGAGAGCAGCACTGCTTCTTCCCACTACCACCTCTGCATTTCTGGGAAATGGTTTCAAAGCTCCTGCTTAAACAGAATATGGGCAATGGGGAGACATCTCCCAGCCACTTTACCCAATTCAGCATGGCTTTGTACCTTGGTCACCAGCTGAGAACCAGTGATGTTCTTGAAAGGAGGAGTGCCAGCTACACTCACCTCCTGACAGACTGCTAGCACAAGTCATTGCAGGACCTGAGACACTCTTGTTTGCTGAAGACCAACAGGACACAGCTGAGGGTCACGTCAAGTGCATGCTCTTCCCTCCAGAGGACCGTGCTGTTCTTGCTCTGCTCTCGATGAGGTTGCTTTGCTGCTGCAGGGACAGGGTCTTGTGTGGGTGATGTGGGATCATGCCTCTCACTGCCACATGTGATGCACTTCAACACCACCACTTTCCAAGGGTAAGTAGCTGTCACCTTCAGGGATTTTATGTTGGAGGTCACCTCCAAGCTGCCAGAGGGAACTGTTAGCAGCTAGCAAGTCATGCCTGGCCATGAGCTTTAAGACACCCTTTGCAAGGACACATAACCAGGGCAGCCTAGGGCAAAGCAGGAAGGTGCCTAGAGAATAAACTGAGCTCCTGACATTTTAAAACGACACTGATTTAATATTTCTGTACAGGAAGGGAACAAGAGACTAAGCAAGATTTGAAAAATAAAGCCCACTGGGGTACTAAAATGCTGTTTTGATCCTTTAGTGCTCGAGCATCTTGGTAATAATTTTCTTGGAAACACCCTGTAAAGCTTAGACAGACTGTATTGACATACCTTTTAATTTATAAACTCAAGGAGTCCTCATGTCAATAAATTATGAGACTCATGAACAATGATATAATTCAGCTATTTCCTGATTCCCTTCTGCTGAAGACTGACCCAGCAAACAGTGCCCAAGAAGGACAGCTGAGCTGAATCTTGTCCTCTACACCACAGTCCAGACCTGGCAGCAGGTAAGACTCATGCTGTAACTGGCAGAAGGTTTTTTGTGGTTTCCAGGGAGCTTGGGTAAATATGCTTTTTGCCATATACTTTCCACCCCTGCTCAAACATTGCCTGATCATGCTTTCAGATGGCTTCAGAAATGGCTCCTTCCATGAAAAATTCCCATCAGCAACATTTTCCCCTATTTATCTTTCTGTTTTCCACTGTTTATACCATTCTGCTCTGACCTGCCTTACTAATCCTCACTTTCTTTTTACATCAAGTCCCACGACTTGAAATTAACTTCTTTGAAAACCACCCTCTGTGCCACATACAAGCTCAGTCTGCCTTCTGTTCAGCAGTTGTTTTCCTCACACATAGCATTAAAGAAAAGCTGAAATCATGCCCTTTCGGCATGAATAATGCAACCAAGAGAAGGTTTTTGTTTCACATGGCTCTCCCCAACATCCTTCCAAGTCAGCCCCCCTAACATATCCACATCATTTTATAGTATATTGGCACAAGCTCAGTCCATGAGCTTCCAGCTGAGTTTAGCGCTGTGCAGCCCTCAAAGAACAAGATCCTTAGAGGTATATAGGTATCTAAGTGCTTTGGTACATTTGGATTTAGTCCCTTTAAGGTTTATATCATAGTCCTCAGTTTATCCATCTTCCATGGGATGGATAATGGGATGATTTGGCAAAGAAGTGTAAAGCCAGTGAAATACCTGGAGAGGAAACCAGCCTTCTGTCTGGAAGCTGATGGGGCCTTGCAGTGGCAGGCAGTCAGGAGGCTCAGTGGAGGCAAGGTGAGACATGTCTTTGCCCATGGAAATCATCTAGTCTTGGTGCCCAAAACCAGCCATGTTTTGGGTGTCAGTAGCATCATGTGGAAACCAGAAGGTAACAGCAGAAGGCAAAGAGATGGCAGAGAGCAGGGATAATACTGTGCAAGTATGGGTCCACCTTGGTGCTGTACCCCAAAAACATGCTCCTAGAAGCAGACAAGCCTTCTCAGAGAGTGAGCAAGTGCCCTACTTTAACATCCTCCTTCTTTCACTCCAATTAAATAGGGCTGAATACTTTCTGCCACCTCCACACAGTGTGGGGGTTACAAAGCTGTCCAGCAAGTCAATTCCCTTTGTGTATCGGGAAACTCCACCTTTCTCTATGGAGATAATGTTTCACAAAGACCTCCTTCCTCCTTTGTAATGACTGCAACACTTTTGAATACTGCAACATTGTTCCCTACAACACTTTGGAAGCCTTATGCGAGTCCTGTGAAGAGCTGTTTCGCCAAGGTTGTGTCATTATCCATGTGTTTTTGCTAACATTTTCCTGGTTTCTTATGTTTCAGTTCCAGTTTGAGGACTTGACGCTTATTTTAATATACGGTCGAGAGAGTTCAGGTTTTTCAGATACTACATGAGGAAGAAGTACTTTTGGGGGTCATTGGTACGTAAGCATCCTGGCTCAATCTGGGTCACAGCCTCTTGTCAGCGACACCCCAGTGGGGATAGCATTGCCCTGGCCTGTCTGCTGCAGCTCAGTATGAAATCCTCCCCATTTTGTGGAGTAGTTTCCAGTCTCCTGCTCCTGCTCCCTGCTCTGAATCCACCTCAGCCAGCAACAGTTCCCACAGCAATAGTTCAGTGCAGCAGGGCCCCTTGCCAAGTGTTCTGTGTCTGGCCATGCTCCTGCACCAAGCTGTCTGCCAAGGCAACACCGAGTCTGTGGCTGCCCCCAGCAGTGGCTTCCTGGCAGGGCTGCTGTGCCCCAGGAGCTCCTGCAGGAAGGGGCATGACCAGGTTCCTGGGTATGCATGCTAAACACAACAGCTTTTTCTGGGTCCCCATCCAAATTGTCTCCACATGGGAAGCTTGTGAGATGTGACATGGCTCTCTTCCTGATCCTTTGCTGGCTGCAGGAGGGCTTCCTGTGTTAGTGACAGGGGTGCTACTGCAGTGAGCTCAGCACTGAACAGGCCCTGGGACTCGGGCATCCGGCACCATGTCTCTCCCATGTACTGGCTGCTCCCAGGACCTGGCTTCCAGGGGCCATCCTTGGAAACGAAGCTCTTACCATGGTCAGTGCAATGCGCCCTGCAGATGTCACTGCTGCCACACAAATCCCCACCATGCAAAGCTCCCCATGCTGTTTGCAGTAACAGAGAATGTGACAAGGTAGCTTTGCACATTTTTCTTCCTTCATCAATTTTTCTTGCCACTGCTCCCACACTCTGGAACAAGGCCCGAATAATTTCCAGCTCCTAATGGCACACCACCCTCAATTCACTGCAGAGCTGACACATGCCTGAACTGAGCAAGAGCTCTCACACTGCTTGCCATGTCTAGTGTTTACTGCAAAAGCTCTCTTCCTGAAGACCCCATTGATAAAGCAGTTGGTTAAGATGCCAGTTAATCAGTGCTCAGCCAGAGCTAGCAGCAGACCATGAGGTCTGGACGGTATTCTGGTTATTTTTCTGCTGCTGCTTAAGTTGCTTGTTGTTTAGTATTTTTCTTTTGTTTGTTTCTCCCCCTATGCTACTGCTGAAGTGACAGCCCTTGGCCTTCAGTCTTGAATAATGTGAAAAACTGGAATGCTGCTCAGCCTTTAACCTGGGAAGGAGTGGAGGGCTGGATGCACACACTGCTAATAGTTTCCTGCACCGCCCACCTCAGTCAATTCAGCAACTAGAACACAACTGAAAGTCTTTAGTGCTAAAGTTCATGCTTATATTTGTAGTTCTGGCCCTACGTAGCCCTGTACCTCCAGCCTGTTACAGCTTATGATGCTCTGAGTTGGTTTCCTTACACTACAGATCCCTGTTTGTAAGGCGTTTTAATCTCCTGTGCCCGTTCACAACTGAAACACTGTATTGAATGCTCTCCCTTCTTTTAAAGTGGTTTCATCTGTCATCTGGCTGGGCAGAGGAAGATCTTTTGCCTCTCCATTTGCTTTCTCATTGTGCTGGGGCCTCTTAAAGCCACCTGAAACTAAACGAGGTGCAATGCCTTGACCTTCTATGGGGCTATGGCAGAAATTATTGGTAAAAGGCTCTTTTTCAGTCCTTACCTACGATGTAAAAAACACTCTAAAGTTTGGTACATGCCATTTCAGCTACCCAATGGGGTGACAGGGACTTTAAATGTCCTGAGTGTGTTATGAAACAGATTAACAGCTGATAACAGCAGAACTAACCCCAAAATTCCTGACCTGCTGCCACTCACTGGTGTAATTGAATTACTTTTGCAATGTTTAAATGCTCCCTTGAAAAAGTCCAGTTTTCACTTTTAATTCACATAAAATCCAAAGACGATGCCTAGGAGTTCCTTTTCTCACTGTGCGCCACTAAGTCCAATACACCATCCTTCTTGGCGCAGAGCAAGGCAAAGCAAAGGACGACAGAAAGCCTCTCCTGTGTTGAGAAGACAGCAACACCTTTTTTTTTTTTTTCGAAGACGG
>VZTH01000350.1:278-21040 GCA_013397815.1 Aleadryas rufinucha
CTGAGACTGTCCTCAGAGCCACTCGTGTGGGGACTGGGGGGTCCCCCGCAGGGTGGCACTCAGGGACCCTTGCCCCAGCTCTGCCCTGTTCCCCCCCTCATCGCCGCGCTGTCCGCGGGCAGGGTCCTGCTGCCATCTCCTGGCCACGCTCTGCCCGGCCGAGCGGCGCTGGGGACAGCGGGCGTGGGATGCGGCGTGGGGTGAAGGATGCCGGGACAGTGGTTCATCTCCGGACACAGAATGGGGACAGGATGAAAGAACAGCCCAAAGTAGACCCAGGTCCTCACCCCGCTCACCGCGGTTCCCCCAGGTGACCCGCTGGTACCCCCAGCTCTACCCACCGGTGATGGTCGCGGCATCGCGGTGTGTGCCCGTGTCTGACCCGTGGGACACTGGGTTGGTGTGGGGACAGGCAGCGACAGGTGAGTCCGGGCTGGACTGGAGGTGGCAGGCGGGTGGGCTCTGGCTGGGGAGGGTCTCTCGTGGGACCGGGGTGTCCAGTTTGGCTGGCGTTACGTGGGGGCCTGGCTGCCATGGGGAGAAGCACCGTCCGCCCTGGCTCCCTGGAGCGGCGCTGGCGGGCAGCAGAGTCCCTTCTCCGGCCCCTGTCTGGGGGGAAGGAGCTGCTCGGGTGATGCTCTAGGGACCAGGGACACATCCTGAACCCCCACATCCCCGAGCATCCTGCCGTAGGACAAACACCTTCCTGGGAGGCAACATCTGCCAGCCCGGGGGCCGGACGGCATCGCCAGGGCTCAGGTGTCCCTGCTCCCCGCCGCTGGAACAGGGGAGCTGTGGCAACAGGCTCCAGCTCAGCTCCACCCCTGAATGTGGGGCAGAGGCAAGGGGTCAGCGTACCTGCTCTGTGGTGGCTGCTACGTGACGCGGGGGGCTCAGCACCAAAGCAGCGCCAGTGCCGGACAGGACAGGACCCTGCCCCGCCACGGGGATCCCTGCTGGGTCTCTGCCTGTGGAGCGAACGGGGAAGGAGCTGTCGAGTTTGCCGGCAGCGGGCAGACACGGCAGTGGTGCCAGCGAGAGCCCTGGGGAGCTCCACCTCGAAGAGCAAAGTCCACCTGTGAACCTCCACCCTGCCGGCACCAGGATGCAGAGCGGGGACCTGCCGTGCAGTGCAGTGCAGGGCAGGGCTGGGCAGCATCTGCGGCTGCCCCGGTCCAGCCATAAACACATCATGAGACGGGCCATAAATCCAGCATATCCCTGCTCTCCTGCCACCTCCAGTGGCTCTGGCTCGGGCTGCAGCCACTGCTGGCAATGCTGCCCCTCTGCCCTGTAGGGCAGGAGCCTCTGAGCAAGCCCTCTGCCCCATCTCTACCCCTGCTCCCATCTCTACCCCTGCTCCCACCTCCACCATTGTGGGGGGCTGTGGCACCAGCAGCCCCTCATTCCTGGCTGCAGGCTCATGCCAGGGCAGTGCTGCCCTCTCTCCTGGCACGCACTCAGGGTCGCTGCCACATGCACAGCACCCAGACTAGGCCACCCTACACCCCCCTGGCACACAGGGACGGCACGAGGCAACATGCAGACCCCACAGCACACCCACAGCCTTCCCCAGTCCTCTGCCCTATGGCGCTGGGTCCACCAGACCGCGGGGCCCAATCCTGCACCTTGATGGCAGGAGAACAGCTCCTCAGCCCCAAGCCCTCAGACCCTCTTCTCCCCAGAGAAGGACAGGGACCCACCGTGTGGAGGTGCCGCGCTGCCGCTGGCTCCAGGGAGGGAGCCCGGCCGGTGAGTCAGCTCAGCCGGGACTGCCAGAGCCCTGCGTCTGCTTTTGGCCCAGCTCCTGCACGTACATTCACTCTCCCCGGGGGAACCTTGTTCAGACACGTGCGAGCGGCTCCCATCGCCCGCTGCTCCCATCGCCCCCCGCTCCCATTGACCCCGGACGCCACTGGCCCCCTTCCACCAGCGTTCGGCTGCCGATGACCCGGGGACCTGCCCCACGGGAGCTGGGCGAGAGCAGGACGGTGCTCCCAGTACCGATGGGACATGGGCCAGGAGGAGCAAGGTCCCGGCTCGGTCCGCCCCAGGTACCTGTGCAGACTCGCGCCTGCTGCTCCCTGCCCTGCCCGCTGCCGCCCTGCAGCTCCTGCCCGGGCACCTCCCGAGGAGCGGCCGAGCGCCGTGAAAAGGGAGAGACGAGGCAAATTCTCCGGGGGCTGCGGCAGCCGCCGTCTGTGACAACCCCAGGGGACGGGTGGGGACCGGCTGAGCACAGCCCGGGGCTCGCCCGCCGAGGTGCCCGGGGATTTGGGGTGCCCGAAGGCAGCCTGGGGGGAACGCGGGACACCGTGAGAGCCGGAGGCAGAGCGCACCCGGTGACAGCGGGCACCGAGTGCGCCCCGGAGGTGGGGCGGGACACCGCGGGAGCCGAGGGCTCGGTGCACTCGGGAGTGCGGCAGATGCCGGGTTTAGGTGCAGAGGACGGCCCCGGGGTGGGAGATCCGCACACACGCTGGGAGCTGCTCCTGACGCGGCGGTGGCTGCGGAGCCCTCGAACATCGCTCCCGGGCCCCGCCGATAACGAAAGCCGCTCCCCGGCAGGTGCGGAGCGCGGCCGAGGATGCCGGGACCCGTAGCCCGTCCCGCCGCTCCCGGAGCCCACCCGGGGATGCCGCTCCCTGGGGACCCCGCGAGCAGCTCCGGTTGCTCTGGTCCCGGTGTCCTCTGGCTCCGCTTCCCCCAAAAATCCCGGACGTGTCCCCCGGCAGCTCTGCCGCAGTGGCACTGGAAATATCGGGACGTGCATTCCTGCCCCAATGTGCGCGGGGGGCACATCCCTACCCATGGCTCCAGGATGGCCGCAGGACCCGACCCCTCCTAGGGCAGATGTTCTGGGGCATCTCCAGACCCGCTGGCACTCTGGGGACAGCCAGATCTGACAGCAGGAACATCCCTGTGACCCGCAGCAGGGCTGACTCGGAGCCACAAGGTGGGGTCCAGGCTCAGCCCAGCCAAACCCCCATTCCAGGCACACAGGGCTGGAGCCAAGGCCTGTCACTGACTGTCTCCTGCTCTGGCAGTGGCTGCAGCAGGCCAAGGGCTGTCTGGCCCCCAGCCTCACCCCACGAGCCACCCCAACCCCATTGCCCTCAGGAAGTGTGCTGGGCTCTGCTGGGACTGCCCGGAAAGCAGCTGTTGTTTTGCTCGTCGCTGGTGCTGGCACAGGCTGCGGCAGGAAGCAGATCCATTTCCCTGAGCACCGGGGTTGGCTGCGGCCACGGCGCTGAGCTCAGGCAGGACGTTCCCCCCAGCCCCACTTCCCAGACCAGCTCCTGCTGCTTTGTCCCCGCTTGCTCCTGTCCCAAGCATGGCACGTGAACCTCAGTGTCCTGCCGTGCTCTGTGGCAGCCCGGGCCCACGGCCAGGCAAAGCAGGTGCTGAGCATGGGAATGAGTCCACCAAGATCCCTCTGCCCCACAGAGGGACTCACCCCAGGCCCACAGAAGGCAATGGCTGTGCCTTCCCCTGGCTGCCCCGAGGGACCAGCCCCAGCCGACAGAAGAACAGGCTCAGGGCAGCACGGGGCTGCAGGGGTTATTTTATTCTTTGCTTTGGTCTATACAAAAACAACTTACAGAAATAATAAAATCTTCCATTCCTGACCCACACTCCAGTAACTGTCCATCCCTTTCCAGCCGGAGTGTTAAACCACCATCAGATCTAAAGCCTCTTTAAAAAATGCGTTAGATAAGGGAGGAGGGGACGGAAACACACCACTCACCAAAGAGAAGGGAAACGGGTTAAAATGTGCAACAAAGATCGGTACAAGGACACAGTTCCTAATGCTGGAGTCACTCCTCTATGGGGACTGGCAGGACAGGGACACGAAGTCAGCTCCCAGCGGCTGATGGGAAAGAATTAAACCTCAGACACCCCGAAGGTCCTGGGACATGGACCCTTTGCTTTCAGCAGACTCTGGGTTGGCCTGATTCAGCTGGAGTTCGCAGGAAGCAAAGGGTTTTTCCATGTCAGATTCCTCTCCTAGAACACTAACACGCAGAACAAATCGTGGGGAAGTTAGAAAGCACAAACTTAAAGACGGCAAAAGCCGTTGGCACCATATTAAAAATAAAAAAGAAATATATATTCATAGAAAAGACTATTTTGCCAATGAAAGATCACTAACGGTGCAGGGTTTGTGTTTTAAAGCTTCAGAAACAGTATCTTGGATGCTGGATGTGGCAGTAGGTGCTCGAAGCAGTCCCAGGAGGAAGGACCTTCTCCACAGACCCACAGCGAAGAAAACAAATCGAAAAATAAAACCTCTCGTGGGAATGGAAAAGTTTTGTCTTCTCAGGCACTTCTGTCTCCCAAGTCCTTCTCACGAATGCTCAGCTCTGGGGCCACCCTCTTCTGCATGGAGAGAACACCTGCAAGTGGCAGAGAACTCCTGTCATCCACCGAGGCGGGATTTGGGAGGAGAGCAGAGCCTGGGACCCCCTGAGCCCACAGCTGATGGGGACACTGACCCATGGCAGCGCCAGGGACTCCATGGTGGCATCAGGGACCCCCCCGGCATGCCAGGTGCCATCAGCCAGCCCTGCCTCCCCCAGCCACTCATCCTGCCACAGGGCTGGGCCCAGGTCCCAGGCGTGCTGGCAGGTACCTGGTGCGGGGCTGCGGGCGGGTTAGGCGAGCATGTGGTCAGCGAAGGGCGCTCGGACGCCGTCGCTGTAGGCATCCATGGGGTAGTCCCCGTCCATGTCCATGTGCATGTCGATGGGGTCCAGGGGGATGTCACCCGAGTACATGGGGCGGTAACCAGTGTCCAGCTCTGCAGGGAAGGGATGCGGCGACCTCAGCTCCCACCGGCCAAAGACTTCTCCAGATCTCAGCCACCTCCTCGTGCCCCCGCCCGGGGCAGCATGTGACACGTGGTGCTGCAAAAGGGACCCACCACCCCCCAGCCCAAGGGCAGCAGCTGTGTGTGTGTGCTCCCTGGGAGCTGAGCATCCCACTGTGCACCCCCCATCCCCAGCAGATTGAGCTGGCACTTGACTGGCGGCCCTCTGAAAGAGGTTTCAAAACCAGCCTGGCTTGGTGACATGAGGCAACTGCCCCCCCAGAACCCAGCCCACGGGGACCCTGCAAGCCATACTCACCATCTGAGTAGGGCTCGTTGATGGGGATCATGCTCTGAGCCTATGGAGGAAGATGGCACAATTGAAGGAATTCACGGCCACGATGCTCAGGGGCCATGTGGTGGCAAGCCCTGTCCCAGTGGGGGCCACGACCCAGGAGCTGAGGCCACAGCCCATACACCCCCTGCCTCCCACTGTTTGACTGTCACTGCTGTCTGAGCTCTGGTTGGAGGTGCTGGCAGCAGCTTTTGGAAGCAGGACAGGGCCATCCCCTGAGGCCCTGGTTTCCCCAGAGAAAAGATCTTGTTGGGATGCTCACCGCTTCCCAGGCTGCCGGGTCGTGCTTGAAGAGGGAGTTGGTGAGCTCCACGGAGACACGCTTCCTGTAGTCAGGGTTCTTGTCCTCCGAGATGCGGAAGAGCACAGCGGCCGCGTAGGTGGCTGTAGGGATGGGCAGCAGCCTCAGCTCCTGCTGCCACGCAGCACCAGAGCCCCAGAAGCCCCAGCTGGGACGGTGCCAGGAGAGACCCCAGCACAGCCCCTGGCAGGGCAGCACTCACCTGTGCCCTCATTCCGGGAGTGCAGCAGCTCCATCAGCGGAGCCGAGGCCCCCTCGGCATCGATGGCATCTGCTGCCTCCTTGTCCTGGGCCAGCTCGCACAGCACGCCGGCTGCCACGCGCTGGATGTTCTCCACCGGCGAGTACAGGAGCTGTCAGGAGAGATCAGCGGCCGTGTGAAGCAGCCAGCAAGGAGCCCCTGTGCTCTGGGCATGTCCTGATGCATGGGGCCATCAGCCCAGGGCTGCAGCTCCCTGTGCAGGCTGGGCAGGAGGCGGCCCAGTGCAGCCCCCGTGTCCCCACAGCCCTGACCTGCACGAAGAGAGGGATGGTGTTGAGGCGGAAGATCTCCATGCGGTTCATGGGGTCCCGGGCCAGGATGTGCAGTGCCCCCGTGCAACCCTCCACGATCTCTTCCATCTTCACTCCATCCTGCCAGGGAGCAAAGAGCTCAGCCAGGGCCCCCACACACCAGGGCACAGCCACCTGAAGTGTGGTACCCCCTGGGTTTTGGGGTGCCAGGCTGTGCTGACAGCAGGGCAAGGGGGTGGGGACTCACTGTGTAAGGCTGTTGTGTGCCAGCGGCCACGTGTCGCTGGGCGTCCTGGTGAGCCTTGACCAGCAGCTGGACCAGGCGGGGGATGACGGCGGCCTCCTGCAGCGGGGCATGGTTGGCCGGACACAGGGCCAGGTTGCGGATCAGGCCTATGGTAGCCTGGAGGAGAGGAGGAGGAAGGAGAGGTTTGTCTCAGCTGTGGATCAGAACCACATGTGCTCCCCAAGAGATCTGCTGGCTGGACCCCTCCCCATCTGTCCCACTCCATCCCCTCTGGGGTGTAGGCTGACTCAGCTTCCCCCCACACTGGATCCATCCCCTCCCCAGGCTGAGCATCAATTCCAATGAGCACCAAGCATGAGCCACTTCCTTCATCAGCTGCTGTCAGGGACATGACCAACAGGAGCAGGGCTGTGGCAGCAGCAGNGATTCCAGTGAGCACCGGGCACGAGCCACTGTGGCTGTGGCAGCAGCAGCCACCGTCACTCCCTGCACGGCACCAGCGGCTGACCCCCTCAGCAGCCCATCCCACCACAGAACAGCAGCCAGGGGCTCGCTCCAGCCCAGGCACCGGCCTCATCCCGCCCCCACCACCCCTCTGGCCCCTTACCTTAACCAGTGGCCACTGGTTGGGCTGGTTGAGGAGCTTGACAATGGCGGGGATGCCGTAGTTGAGCCGCACCGAGTTCTGCGCCATCTCGGCCTCGGGGTGCCGGCTGGTGAGGTGCCGCAGGGCGCAGACGGCCGGCTCGGTGATGTCCTCCTTGTCTCCTGCCCGCAGGATGGTGTGGATCAGGGCCTCCACCCCGTTTGACTGCGTCACCAGTGTCTTGTTCTTGCTGTTGTTGCAGGTCAGGTTGGAGAGGGTGCCAGTGGCACAGGTCAGCACGTTCACATCGTCAGAGCTCAGCTGGTTCACCAGGATCTTGAGGACGCCATCCAGGCCCTCCTGCAGGAGTGGGGATGGGAGGTGGGAGCAGCACACACAGCCAGCCCCGAGCTGCAGCCCCAGATCTGGCCCCATGTGCCCCCAGCAGGCAGCAGTGGGGGGGCTGCAGCATTCCTGACTCTCACACAGCTCCTTTTCCATCCCCCCACAGCTCCTTTTCCATCCCCCACAGCTGGAGCTGCTCCTTCACGGTGAGCCTCAGCCACTCTGACATGTGCAGTTTCACTCCGAGTTTAATGTCTTCAGCAGCTTTTCCCTGCTGGAATCACACTTCCCATGCCCCTGCCAGCACTCCCCACACGGTGACGGAGTGACCATAGTCCTGGCCCTGCTGGCCAGCAGCCAGCAGAGGGACAGGAAGGAGTTAAACACCATGACCACGTCCTCCTTCAACCCTTCAGTCATCAGAGCCAGGGATGGTTCTATGACAGCCAAAATAGTTTCCAGGCTGCATCAGAGCTAATCCGCATGGAGCGGCCCCAGCAGATGGGAAAACTCATCAGGAGGCAGCAAAGGGCTGGGAGAGCAGACCCAGAGCAGGGCTGGGGTCACCTCTGCACTGGCTGCAGGGCACAACAGCCTTGGCAGCGGCTCCGCTGGCAGCTCCCACAGGAGCTGGGCAGGCGGCCAACCCAGGACAGGCTGACGGGGCTCCCTAGCCAGAGCAAACTCCGGTGACACCCGCTGAGTGACCGCGGTGGCCTCAGCCCCACACTGGGGACACGCAGGAGTGCTGGCAGCCAGCTGGCCTGGGCAGGGCCACGGGCAGTGAGCAGCCCCCGCCGTGAGGCAGGGCAAGCCCTGCTGCAGGGTAACTTGGGCACAGCGGGGTATCCCCTCACCCCACCAGGCCACAGGTGCTGCTCCAGCACATGGAATGGGGAACAGGCAGCTTTGGACTCAGCCTGGCATGAGCAGCCCAGCACCCGGCACGGACACGGCTCCGAAACGCGGCGCTGAAGCACAACCGGGGGTCCTGCAGACTCACCTGCTTGGTTGCCACGTCAGAAAGGTTCCGCAGGGTCCACAGGCAGTTCTGGACCAGCCTGGGGCTGGAGCTGGTCAGGTGCTTGCCCAGTGCCTGCATGCCACCTGCAGGGAAGGGGACAGCCCCGTGAGCACCCTCAAACATCCCAGCAGGAGGAGGAGCGAGCGGCAGCAGGGCTGCATGGGCTGGGCATCGGCCGATGCTCCTGTACACGGAGCAGCCTCACGGCTTGGCAGAGGCCAAATGTGGTGTGTGAAGAGCTCTTGGACAGCCAGGATGGATCTTGCCCACACACAGTGCCAGGAACAAGCCTCAGTAGCCTTCAGAGCAGGAATCCAGGCCAGCACAGGTGGCTTCACCTGGCTGTGCCAGACATCTGCCCGTCCCACAGACACACGGCAGGACACGTCCTCAGCCTCATCACCCTGACACCACCATCCATCCTCCTCCTGTGGTTCTGCCCCAGCCTCTCTTACCAGCCTCAACGATGGCAGGTTTGTTGCTGGGACACACCGACAGCACCTTGAGCACGCGGCTCGTGGTCCAGAGCAGCTTCTCATAGTTGTAGCTGCGCATGATCTGCACCAGGGCCTGGGGTCCTCCGTTGGCCAAAATGATCAGCTGCAAGACAGAATCCCAGAATGGTTTGGGTTGGAAGGGACCTTGAAGGCCATCCAGTTCCACCCTCCATCACAGGCAGCAACACATTCCACTAGATGAGGTTGCTCCAAGCCCCATCCAACCTGATCTTGAACACTTCTAGGGATGTGGCATTGAGAATGGAGGGTTGAGGTGTGGCCCTGGGCTGCTGGGACCCCCTCTCCAGATTCCCCATCTCATGCCAGGACACAAGTCAGGCAGGAGCTCCAACCCCTTGGCATGCAGGAATGCTCAGGTCACCTTGCCAGAGACACATGAGATGGGGTCTCCACCGCTGCCTCCTGCACATCTGTGAGGTGCAAAGTTGGGCAGCCACCCGCCTCCTGCCCTCCCCACACCACAGCTAGTCCGGGATCCCCATCCCACCTTGCTCTCCTGGTTCCCGTAGGCCAGAAGCTGGAGGCAGTCAGTGGTGATGGCCAGGAACTTGGGGTTGTTCTTGTTCAGCAGGGGAACCATCTTCTGCAGCCCGTCAGCCAAACGCACAGCCATCTTGGCCCCCTCCTGGTACAGCAGCAGGTTGTGCAGGGTGGTGATGGCGTAGAAGAGAACCGACTCGACGGGCGAGCTGCGGGCGGGCAGCACACACCACATCAGTGCAGGAGCTACAGCACACTCACCAGGCTGCAGCAGAGCCCCCAGGGCTGCCCCGAGCCCAGCACCCACCAGCACCCTTCAGCAAGGCCCCGTGCAAGCCCACCGTGCTGCATGGCCCCAGGGAAGGGACACCTCAGAGCCTGAGCCCCATCCCTGTGGCCAGGGCAGAGGGGGTGTAGCCAGTCCCTTCCTCCCGCCTCCATGCAGGCTCCATGTGCAGCAAACCCCAGGGGTTTTTCACAGGCTCAGTCTCCCACTCCCTTGTTTTGGTGAGCAGGATGACCCACGCTGAGGGCAGCACGAGCCCTCCCTTCCTCTGCCCCCAGCCCAGGAGGTGCTGCCAGGCTCTGCCATCCCCCCATGGAGTCTCCACCACCGCTGCGTACCTCAGCATCCTGACGAGAGCCGGGATGCCACCAGACTTGAAGATGGAGAGCAGGCCCTCGCGGTGGTGCGAGAGGTTGTGCAGGATGCTGGTGGTGCAGCGGGCGGTGTCCAGGTCGCTGGTGCTCTGCATGGTGCGGACCACGGCCGCCACGATCTGCGGCGACTGCATCAGCGCGCGGCGCGACGCCTCCTTCTTGGAGAGCTGGTTGACGATCATGGCTGCCTTGCTGACAACCACCTGGAGGGACAGGAGCCAGCGTGTGGGAAGGGGTCCCGCAGCAAGGGCAGGCTGCGAGGTGACATGGGTGGGCAGAGGTGGGCTCAGTCCTGGTGCAGGCAGAGGCAACCAGGAGTTTGGCCAAGAGGAAGGAGACAGACACGGCCACAGAGCCCAACAGGGATGGGAGCCCCTCTGTGCAGCAGCTGAAAGCCCAGAGACACACACAGCGAACGTATTTTCTTACCGGGTCCTCATCGTTGAGCAGCTTGGTGAGCTCTGGGATGGCACGTGTGGCCAGCTCGGCATCATCCTGGTAGTTGATGAGGTGCACGATGGCCGACTTCAGCATCTGGGAGGGCTCTGCCAGGCGCTGCACATTGGTCTGCTGCCCCTCCAGCTGGGTGGTGATGAGAAGAGAGCGGTCCTCCACCGTCTCGGGGTACATGGCAGCCCGGACGCGCTGGGCACGGGTCATGGCCAGCTGAGCCTCCATGTCCGCTGCAGGGGTGGACAGGGAGGCAGCGTTAGGCTCTCTCCAAGGAGCGCTCCCAGCCCTGCTTCCCAATCCCAACTAGATGAGCAAGAGCTTAGCGCAGTGACACCGGCCACGTCAGCAGTCCCGGCACAGTCTGCACAGAGCTGGAGCTTCAAAGCATAAGCAGGTACGGCAGCACAGAGATAAGACAACACTCAATTAGGCAGCATGATGAGGCAGTTGTCACACAAGGCCCATTAATTAAAAAATTAAAGATATTTGCAACTTGGGACCAGCTGGCACTGGAAAAAAGGAGGACACTGAGGCCTTGCCCATCGAGGACGCTGAGGTGTGACACCGCGGTAGCCACCCATGGTCCCCACCTCTGCAGCACAGGGACCGCACAGGGTCCTGTGGGGGGCTCTGATCCCTGTGGGAGCTGGCAAATAAACCCTCCAGGGCCTATTGCTGACAGGGAACTGCAGAGGCAAGCAGAGCAAACCAGCCCTCTTTGAGGGGATAAAGCTGGGGGAAGCATCTCCTTCACTGCAGGCTGCGGCTCCGTGTCCTCCTCGCTTCAGCGGGAGAAGCCGTGGCGGTGGCGCGGTGTTACGGCACACACCGGGAGCTCTGTGAGCCACACTGGGACAGGCTTCCCAGCAGGCAGACAGGCAGTAGAGCAGGTGGCAGATCCGTGGGCCGGGATCAGCTGTTCCCATCTCAAGCCAACCCGCTGGCGCGCTGGGATGTGTGCGCAGCTCGGCACCAGCGCAGGCTGGCCATGCGCCACCCCCGCGTGAGAGCCTCTCGGCGCTGGGAAGGAGGACAGGAGGGAGCATATTTTAGGCAGCAACAACTCCCGGGGTGTGGAAGCCAGCGTGGAGGAGTGCCCAGAAGCAGCACGGCTACGGGGGAGGAAGAGGAAGGCAGGAGCTCAGCAGCTGAGCCCGCGGATGTGCCGGGCCTCACAGCCCCTTACCCTGCGCTTGGCTCTGGCCCTGGTTCCCTCCCTGGCAGTAACTCGTGGTGGTTGTCTTCTTGATGGTGTACTGCTTCCCATACACCTCGTCATCGTCCCCGAGGCACTTGCTGCTGACGGAGGGCACCTGCGTGTTGACGCCGGAGTGGATTCCAGAGTCGTAGGTGTAGGTCTGCTGCCACTCCGTCACCTTGATCGGCTGCTCCATCATGTTCATGACCTCCATGGCTGCTCTGCGGGGCGGGGAGGGGAGAGATTACACCTCCGCGAGAGCCCAGGTTACCGCTTGCCCCTCTCCTGCCCCTGAACGGCACGGCAGCCCCCGGTGCAGCAGCCGGCCCCTGCACAGCCCAGGAGCAGAGGGAGCCGATCCCTATCTGCCCTCCTCCCCCACGGGAGATGAAAGGCGGCACCGGGATGACGAACCCAAAGCTCAGCACTTTGTTGCTCGTGTTCAGACATGAACCGCGGCTGCGTCTCACAGCGCTGTGTCTCACAACACCGTGTCTCACCACTGCCAGGCCAAGGTGTGGGCAGGCTCTGCCCGGCGCAGTGGGACACCACAAGCTCCAGGGTCCCCCGGCTGCCCAAGAGCTTTTTTAAGACCCCTTTCCAGAGACAGGACCTGCAGAGAGCTGGGGACATGCCAGAAGCTCCAAGCTCCATATGGCTGGAGCTCCAAGCATAAAATGAACTTTTTTAGAACCTTCCTGGGACACTCCTAAAGCACCTAAAAATAAGTGGGCAAAGCCACTGGCTCAGCTCTCTCTCTCTCAGCACCACAGGCGCCCACGGTGTGGTCTGGGGCTGGGCACTCCCCACTCAGCGCCGGGACAGGGCAGCCCGGCACATCCCAACACTCAGGACAAACCAGCCAAGGTTGCTGCGAGCAGGGCTGGGCTTTCCTTGTCTTTAATTTGGGGATACAGGGGGAGGGAGGATGGCTCATGGATTAATGCCTGAGCTCACTCAGGGCTGTGAGTCACCAGCCCTGCATCCAGGCCCCCGGCACGGCCAGGAGGGATGGAGGCAGGCAGGGAGGGAGGGTCGGAGGCAGGCAGGGAGGGAGGGAGGGATGGAGACAGCACCCGCCCAGCCCTCCGCTGACCCATCACCCAGGCACTCGCCAGAATTCCTATCCCTTCCCGGCCGCGCAGGAGTGGAATGAGTCAGAGTTTCAGAGGCGATAAGCAGCGAAGGGAGCAGCTGCCGCCCGGCATACCTGGGCGCAGCAGCACCCACTTCCAAACAGCCTAATTACCACCTGCACCGGCCCCGATTCCTGCGCCAGGCTGGACCGGGGCGGCCGCGCGCCCCTGGCTCCGCTCCAGCCGCCGGAACAGCGCGGGACCCGCAGGGACCAGCCGGGCTGGGGCGGCAGCCTCGGGCCCCAGCACCCTCCTGGGGGAGCGAGGAGACGGAGCTGAGCCCCCCGCCAGGCCGGCGGCTGAGTCAGGGCGTCGGGTGGCGGCCGAGGACGCGGCTCCGTGGGGCGTCCCGGCGGGGCACGGCGCGCACGGGCTTGGCGCGGCTCGTCCCACCGCTGCCGGCTGTTCCCAAGGAGCGGCCGAGCCCTCGCCAGCTGCACAGGCCGGCGCTGGCAGGGAGGAATCCCAAGCCCTCATTCGCGGGGGGCGGCGGCCAGATGGGAAACAGGAGCCCCGCCACGCTCGTCCCCCCATCCCGCATCCCGCAACCCCCCGCGTCCAGCCCCAGCCCCAGCCGCCTTCCCGGAGCCGCGGCAGGGCGCTGCTCCTGCCAATCCAATATTTTTTGAGCTGTCAAGCAGCACTGACAGACTCAGAGCAGCTATAATGGGCTGTGCATAATGCACGGTGGTCAGGCGATGGAGGGACCCGCTAATGGAGGGCGGTGGAGGCAGAGCCTTCCCGCGGCGGGTGGGAGCTGGGACGTCTGATCAGTGGGGCAGGACAGCGTGTGACACATGGTGCCAGGGGCGAGAGGAGAGACAGCTCTGCTCCCCACCCCGCGTCGCAGCAGGGATGGGCCGGGAGAGCCCCAGCGCCGAGCTGGGAGTGCCGCGGTGCTGCACACCCGCACTTGTGTGCTGCTGCACTGGTATTTGGGAGGGCAAGTCCTTCAGCTGGGTCATCCTGGCCATGGTGGCAGAGTCTCCAAATTGTGTCGGGAAGCTCAAGAGAAGCAATAGTCACGCCTTATGAAGTGTGGAAGCGGTAGGCAGGAGAGCGCCCTGTGGCATTGACAGGGCACGGCACCATGGTGCAGGAGCTGGGTGAGCCGGCACCCGTCCCACATGCAGAGCCCCAGCAACAGGGCCCCAACACCCCAGGCAGACACTGGAAAGCCGCCCTGGACAAGGTGGGCAGGAGGAGAGCAGAGCTGAGGGCAGAAACGATCACACGACCAGGGCCAGGGCAGGGACCCCAGGCAACAGCGAGACAGATCTGGCAGGGGCTGATGCTGCAGCACCATTGCTGAGCAGTGACATCCACTCCACAATTTACAGGCATCAGACAGGCACTTAATTTTCCAAACCTCCAGGAGCTGGGCTCAGACACCGTACAGAGCCCTGCATTATGCATGAGCCACCCCTTCCGTCTGCACCGCGGCACCCAGGGACATCAAAAGCCAGCACAGCTCCTCGAGCTCAGACATGAGCTCTGGTGATCGGCCCCAGACAAGCTCCAAGCAGGAGAGCAGGACCAGGAGCCACGCAGAAGAGACATGGGCACCTCACCAAACACAGCACCTGTCCTTCCCCTGAGCATCCCCCAACAGCATTTGCTCATTGCCATAGGGGCCAGCGAGGCCAACAGCACCTGGGGTGACGGGGCCAGCAGAGCAAATGTCAGACACTCCCATGGTGAGCAGTGACATTTTCTGAACCCTGTGTCAAGCGCACCCTGCTCATCACTCAGTGAGGGGCAGACGCTGACACAAGCTTGTTCCCCATCCTCCACAGCCTGGCTGTGTCCTCAGGTGTCCTCTCTCCTCCTCAGCAGAATCAGAGTGAGGGGCACCAGGATGATGGTTATACTTGGGTTCACCTTATCAGGACCCATTCCCTGGCAATGCTTCTAGGGAAGTGATGTAGCGGGGCAGGACCCTCATGCAGGAGGGAGAAGCAGGGGGTTATTTGGGGCACACGTGAAAATACCCACACTGGAGGGTCAGCCATGAAGCCAGGGGCATGTCTGGGTGGGCTTCAGCCCTCCCACATCAGGCCTGTGGGCAGGACGATTGCTGCTGAGCCCAGCCCTTATCTCCCCCCAACAGGCTGGCAGAGCGGGAAGGGGAGACAAGTGAGGGCAGAACGGTGCCACCAGGCCTCACCTGAGCCCCACTCCACAAAAGCCTGGACCCCAGAGAAACAGGACTCACTCCTGAGAACAGTGAGAAATCCCACAGGAAACAGTGAGACAGATGTGGGGGACGCCTCAGAGGGGACAGCAGGTTTGGGGAGAACCTCCAGCCTGCTCCCACACCACAATAGGGAAGTGGCCAAGACACCTGGGGGGCTTCAGCCATGGGATAAAGGACAGGCAGGGTCTTCAGCCACTCAAGCAGGGCACTGCCAGGAAAAGGTTAATCCCTCTCCCACCACTTCCCGCAGCCAGGAAGGCAGAGGAAGCTCCCGCGGCTGTCGGGCACCGGCCAGCGGCTCATCCGCCCCCAGAGCCATTTGATCGGTGTCCAAGCAGCACCAGCCCCCCGGGACACCGTCTGCGGAGGAAGTCTCTGGCAAACATGCAGCCCCAGGCCTGACTAGCCCTTCTCACCAGCTGCCGTGAAGCCTTCAGCCTCACCAGGCAGGACACAGCCGGCAGACAGGGCTGAGCTGCCCAGAACAGCAGCAGGAAAGCCATGAGTGCTGCTTCATGCAGAAATATCTACTGCCCAGGGGCTTATAGGGGAGCAGCAGTCCCTGGGGTGAGCAGCTGTGATCCCCAGTGTGGGGTCACCCCAAAGGGAGCAGGTGGGGGGCACAGGGTACCGTCACAAACCGCAGGGAGGGGCTGTGCAGGACCAGGCACTGGGTCCCAGGGTCAGTGGGTGTGAGGGGCAGCCTGAGCTCATCACATGCAGGTCCAGCCTGCCCTCACCCCAGCATGGAGCAGTGTGGGTGCCAGCAGGGGGCTGCTGGAGCCCCCCAGAGCCCCACCCTCACTCACATCCTCCAGGAGCAAAGACCAGCAGTGCTGGGGGGGCCCTCATGCAGCCGCAGCATGTGAGGGGCTGAGCTCGGTGGTGGGAGCGTGTGAGCGGCTGCAATTACAGTCGCCGAGGCTTTTAAGGAAAGGGAAGAGGCAGTTAAGGCAGTTCAATAAATGCAGCACAAGAAAAGACTCTATTTTAGAAGCACTTACGCTACACACAAGCCATCTCCGGTCCCCCCTTCCTGGAGCAGCCGGGGATTAGCAACTGCCCGCTCAGACAGCCCTGGCCTCAGCAGCCACAGCAGAGTCTTCCCACAGACAAGGGCACTCAGAGCCCCATGAGCTCTGAAGAGCTGCACCTTGAAGTCCTCCAACACTCACAACCCCTGGCCAAAGCTGCCCTGAAGCGACACCAAGGGCTGACGAAGCTGGGGCAGCCGCTAACGAAGCCCCCGCAGACGCTGTACAAAAGCTTCAGTGGTTTTGAAGAGGATCCTCAGGAACACACAGCGGGAGCAGGCAGAGAAAGGAGCTTGTCAAGACCTCACCAGCATCAATGGGAAGCGTTCGAGTCAGATCCCGGCACCAGGAGCCCTTTCAATGGGGCTTTACAGGGAAGATGAGTGGAAGAATTCAAAGGGGAACGAGAGCAGCTTGAAGTTTAATGAGGAGGAGACAGCGGCAGGGGATCAGCCTCTCGTTAGAGCAGGCGAAACCACCGGCCTGGCCTTGCAACAAAGGAGCCCGTGGCCTTTGTGCACGGATGTTCCCAGGTCCAGAAGGGCTCCTGGCTGCCCCACCAGCTCTGACAACTGCAGGGCACCCCGGAAGGGCAGTGGGGTGTGGGAGCTTCAGATCCAGGCTCCTTCACTGGAGAGGGCTCTAAAACCTTTTTTGTATTTCATCTACCATGGTGTTATTACATCTGAGCTGCTGAATGCCCCATGCAAAGTCCCATCTCCTGTTACTGGGGGTGCTGCACATCCTGAGCACAGGCCCAGGCTCTGGCAGCAGAGCAGCCCCAGAAGGCGGCAACTCTGCCACGACCTGCTGCGCTCAGCTGATGCTCTCCATCAACCCAGAGCATGTCCCCGAAACGCCTCGCCTGCACCTGAATTAACAGCTCCTGACAGCTCCAGCACACGCCAGGCCCAGGCTGTGATGTTTTGGCACCTCACATCACAAAACGACACAGTATTATCCATCAAATGCTCTCCTGCTGCAAGCGCACGCACAGCACTGGGCACGGCACTCACCCCGCGCTCCTGTGCAGGGGGCAGGGCCCACAGCAGGACCCTCAGCCCAGGGAGGGTTTTCCCAGGGACATCCATCTGCCAAAGACCCATTGTGGGGTCTCTGGCAGCGCATCCCCCTCCCCACAACCCCAGTTGCTGGCACAGACACTGCAGAGGCACCAGGATCAGGAGGACCCACACGGGGCTCATCCCTTCCTCAGTTAAGAGTTTGCTGATCTCATTAGAATCATGTCTGGGAAAGATGGGAATTTGCCACTTGTCCATGGAAAGGAGAACTGGCATGGTGAGATTAATCACAATTACTCCATCTGGATAAAAAAAAAATCAAAATCATTATTTTGTTTCAATGAGCACAAAGAACAAGTTGTTCTTTAAGAACACTATAATTGCAGGCTCTGGACCTTGCAGGCTGCTCCCAGCTCCAGCCACGGTGTCCAGGACACAGGGTTTGCCACCCGGCCCTGCCAGAGGAGCCGGGGCAGTGGGGAGGGGCACAGAGGTGCTGAGCCCCGGCTTAATTTCTCCATCCAGTTGCATTGCAGCTGCAAAGTTCAGACGCTTCACAAGAAATTATCACCAACAGCCGTCAGCACCCGGCCTGTCGGAGCAAGTTAATGATTTGTCACCAGGGCTCTGCCCGCGCGTCACCGCGATTACGGCAGGCTCTGCCAGCAGCCAAAGGTCTCTCCCCCCGCGCGTTTCGTCCAGCCACCCACCCCCAAAAGCCACACGGGACCCCAATGCACCCACCCCACAGGGTCCGTGCCCCTCGCCAGCACCGGGGCAGCCCCCCTGGAGGGCACTGCCACCGCTACCCCCTCCCAGGTGTGATCACCCAAGCGTGGGATTTTGGGAAAACACCGAGCATTCCGCCTCCACCCCGCCACCAGCCCCGGGTCTGGGAAGGAGGCCGAGGACTCGCTGGGAACAGAGAGCGCAGATGTCGCGGGCTGCCCGACAAGCCCCGGCAGCCGCGGCACGAGGCTCCTGCCCTGTTTCCAAAGCGATTCCGGAGCCGAGAGTCCAAGGCGTGCCAGGATGCCTCCAGGCCCGTCAGCAGCCGCAGCAGAACCCATCGGGGCTGGTGTATTTAGAAGGGTATTTCAAACCTCTGCTTAAATAGAAACATCTTCACCTCCCCCCCGCAGCAATCGACGAGTCGGGTGTGGCTGCAAAGCCAGCTCTGTTTAAGCACAGACATGGTGTTCAGGTCAAGTTTTAAGCCTTTTTGGAGAGGGAGTACCTGCACCTTCCCACCCCCTTGTCCACCACTTCATCAAATAGCGTCCATGAGCAAAGAGGGGTAAAACCAACCCTCCCAGAGCAGAGAACGCGATTCAAGGCACCAATACAGTGCTGGTGTCCTCCCGAGCTGCCATCCCCAGCTGTTTCCATTCACAGAGACCCACCTGGGACACCCCATGGGACTGAGAGTGACCACCCACCCCCAGCTCTCGGTGACGCTGGGTGCCCACACACCCTGCCTAGGTGGGGAAGCACCAGCTGAATTCCGAGGTAGGCTTGTACTACTGTAATAGACACCACGTTTCTTTTTAACTTCTGTTAATTAGAAGCCAGTCTAATTTAAACCTTGAAAACCAGCACAAGCGTCGGTACAGATGCCGCAATTAAAGTTCTGCAAGTTCTCTGCGCAGAGGCTCTGCTCCCCCAGCCTGCAGAGCGGGGCCAAGGGCAGCTTCGCTCCCAGGCTTTGCCATCTGCGAGCGGCAGCGCGCCCGGCAAAAGCGCCGTCTTAAATCCCGGAGATCTGGAAGTGTGATAAAAAGCCAAATCCCATCAAGCGCTCCCACACCAAACCACAGTCTTGAAGGGAAACCGTCCTCCCAAGAACGGGCTGAGCTGCAGGAGCCGCGCAGCTGTACCGCAGTGCCTGCCCGGCTGCGAGGGCTGAGTAAGGGTTTCAGGTGGGGGAAACAAAGGGGTGAGTTAATGGGATTAGGGCAGCGGCGAGTGAGACACTGAAATGCGGCACCAGGACCAGAGGGGACATTCCCCAAGGTCCCCAGCTGCAGCCCGGCCACGATTCACCCGCGCCACCGCGGAGGCTCCAAGCACGGCGCACAAACTACTCGCACACCCAGCCCTAGGAGACCCCTCCCAGCAGCCCGGCTCGTCCCCCCCCGGGGATGAACGCGCTTCCTGGAGCCGGCAAGGACACGGCACACCGCCCAGACAATAGACTGTAACGCCATTGTCTGAGGGAGGGCCCCGCGCGGCCGCCCCACCTTCCCCCAGCGCCCCGAGCCCTGGGGACCCACGGCTGTCCCTGCTCCCGCACAGCAGCCACACTGCTAGGAGGGAGCAAAAACCTCAGCCACCGCGGCCAGGAGCTCTGTGCGTCCCCGTCCTGATGGCCAACTTGTTCAAGCCAAATTAGCAGTAAAATGGGTTTTTCATGGCACTTCATGGAAATCTTCCAAAACAATGAGCGATCACAGGCTTGAGATGTGCAAGCACAGTTCCAGAGGGTGCCCTGCACCCTTCCAGCCAGCTCCGACACCGACAAGGACACACAAATGGAGCCCTATAATTTTCCCATCCCCGTTTCCGGCTGGGCCGGACACTCCGAGAGCGGAGCCTGGAGCAGCCCCCGCGGACGCTGCACCTGCCCTGGATGCGGCTGACAGCCCGGAGCAAACGCCCCCGGCACCGCTCCAGCCCCCGGCACCGCTCCAGCCCCGTCCCCGCGGCAGCTGGCAGGGAGACGCTGCGCCCCCGGCTCCCCACCAGCCGACGGCAGACGGACACCAGACCCGCGAGCGTCGGGGCTGGCACCAGCGCCAAAACCAGCACGACGCGGGCTGGAGCAGGAGGTGAAGCGACTGAGGGGGCTGTGTCACGGGGCGCCCCCAGCCCCCACCACCCTTCTGGTATGGGGAAGCTGACAAGGGAACATCAAACCAGACATGGGACTCGCCCAGGCACTCCAACAGCGTTACGGGGAAGCCGGGGGTGCAAGGACTTATATCCTGGCTGGAGAGGGTGCAGGCTGACGCCTTCACACCCGTGCAGGCACGACGGTGGCGCAGGTCACCCTGTCCCGTCTCCAGCAGCAGCCGTGCCCTCCTGAGCGTTCACGCTCCTCTCCCAGCACACGTCTCCCCGCGCTGCCCGTATGACAGCCCACGTTTGCCTTCTCCGGGCAACTCCCAGCAACATTTCAGCATTATCCTTTCATCTGTGCTGTAAACCTGATTAATTAAGCTAATCACTCAGCTAACGCAATTAGAGCGCTCTCTCCTCTCCAAACATCAGACAAATAGCCAAGTTTCGCTCCCCCCGCCGTTTCCCGGTGCAGATATCCGCTGTCAGGGGCTCAGCTGGGACCCCCCGTCCGCACCGTGCCCAGCACCCCCTAACCCGCGGGGGGCTGTCTGGGTGATGTCAGGTCACCCGCATCCCCCTCGGCCCTCTCAGCCCTTAGATCCCACATGCCCGGCGGTGGGCGAAGGGTAGCCCCGGCCCCCCGGGTAGGGACGGCGATGTCGAGGCGTTCCGAGGTGGCCTCGGGAGCAGCACGCGGTGTCCTCAGGTGTGACTCTGGGCACGGAGCAGCCCAGTTTGCGTAAGAGCCCCACAGCACCGGGCGAGCGCCGTGCCAGGGCCTCGCCCGCCCAGCGGCAGCTCCGGGCGGGGCCGGGGCCGGGGATGGGGACAGAATCGCCGCCTCGCACCGGAGCGCGGAGCCGCGACTCCCAAATTGGCTCCCGCGGCTCTGGGAAGGGGCCGGGACAGCCCAGGGCAGCCCGGCCGCCCACGGCGGGAGCCCCGGGGACCCGCCCAACTGGCCCCGCACGGGACGGCCGAGCTCACGGGCAGCACACGGGGAGCCCTGCCCCAGACGGCGGCAGGGGAGCCGAGCCGGGAC
>VZTH01000352.1:0-22492 GCA_013397815.1 Aleadryas rufinucha
AGGCGGGCACGTGACGGCGGCGGCGGCGCTCATTGGGCAGCGCCCGCAGGTTGTTACAAAACCAGGCGGTTTTATAACGCGTCGGCCCCGGCCCGCACCGGGAGGGGCTGCTCCGCTCTGGCCCCGGCCCCCGCTGCCCCTCGCCCCGGGACACCCCGTCCCGGCGGTGCTTCCCCGCGGCGGGGGGGTTTGAGCCGCGCGCTGAGCTGAGGCGCTGAGCTGCGGAGCGCTGCCCACCGAGCACACCGTGCTCGCAGTTCGGTTTGACCCGCTGGTCTGCACCGCCGCCTCGGTGGCACACGGAATTCGCTCCAGGGTTCAGTGTTTGGGTACCTCCGGTAATGCGAAACAAACATCGGCTCGAAGTGATTTTTGAAAACCGAGAATGCTATTTCCTGCTAGAACTCGTGAAGCTTTGTAGCTACACAGTTAATCATTCTCTTTAAGGGGATCTACGTAGTAGTGAAGCTATTTTAATGTCAGGTACTCTTGATTTTAGAACAACTAAGGAAAACCTTCGAAGCAAAATGTTGTGTTTATTTAGTTTTGCAGTGTGGCATGTTGCACAGCTCTACCTGTCGGTGCCAGATTCTAGATGAAAAGCACATGCCTTCTGATGTATCTTTGTTTTACTTAAGAGCAGCTCTGTTGACCGTTTCAATCTGCACGTTCCCACCAATTCTTGTTAGATGAGAGAGTTGCACTAGTTGTGTAACTGTCTGTGCTAAATGCAGTCTAGGGAGAAAAACACCTGTGCTACTACAGAAAAGAAGCTGTTCTTCTAAAAGAAGTTGTGTAATGCTTTTTGTTTGCAGCTTTATGCATATTTACAGCTACCCGAAATGTCCACGTTATGTATACATACACTTCTAAAAATATAGAGCACTTTTCACAGTGTCTTAAAATCCACTGCAGAATTTGAAATTTCTGATGCTATCCTACTACTGATATAATCAGCCTTCTCACGAAGCTCAAAAGAGGGGATGAAGGAATTAATTTCCATTTTCTTACTTACAGAAGTGTCTGAGCTCCCCAGCTTAGACTGTGTGAGCTAAGCAGGTATTAAGGGACAAGCCCTGCCTGTGGAGCTTGAATGGACAGGAGAAAAGATGAAAGAAAGGAGAGGCAACCTGAGTTTTGCAAGACCTTGTTTATGGAGGATAATTGAGAAAATTCAGATGAATTTAGATTTAAAGAGAAAAAATAGTTTAAAATTGCTTAAAATCTGGATTTTAACTTTCAATGATACACACTTTGAATTAATAATGAGGGCTAATTTTGTGATGTTTATTTGTCCAAGCATAGGTAACATTATGCTTATACAGAAAATCAGATATGTACCTGGAAATAGAAGCCAGCCATCAGACCATTCAATTGTCTTTGATTCCTGTGATGTGAAGACATTTTGCATCTGCCAAAAAATTGGCCCTTGTCTCTAGGGCTCTTGAATCTCTAAAAAAAGAAAGAAAAAGTTTAACATCTAACTGTTGTTCTCAAGCAAGTCCTTTAATTAGAAAAATAATTGAATAACCACTGGTTTCAGTACTTCTTTCTGCCATCACTTAAATCAGACAATAATCCAAAATATGGCACAGCCTGCCAGCAAGTAATCCAAAGAAAGATGAGACAACTGAAGCACTTAACATTTCAGTTAAGCAATGCTTCAGAAGAATTAGAAAGAATGAGCATTTGTGCTCAGGAGTGTGGGGTTTTCCCTCCACGCTCCAGCTTGCTAACGTAGACTTCTTGTTTTCCAAACTTCCATGCAAGAAAACCTCATGCTATAAAAGAACAAAACCCTTAAGAAAAAAAGAAGAAAAATGCTTTCTTGTAGCCTTGAGGTCGACAGTTGTCTCTATTGCAAAACTATAGTCTCGGCAACCCTTCAGTGTGTTATTTTATAACCATTGTCCTGAAAACCACTATGAGTCAAAGCCTATCCAAGCGAGGGAAAGTGACATAACCACTGGTTACCAGTAGCAATGCAGTGACAATCTCTCTATCAGAGATACGCCACCGGTATTTACATAGTTACATAGCAGACACTTAAAGGGATAAGTCATGATATAAAGGGAGGGTTTCTAGCAGCACATGAATTCAAGATAGGGAAGGGGAATAGATTTATCATAGGAAATGCAATCAGCATTTGTACTCTGAAAGGAACTTCCACAGTTCCTATTCTCAATGTATGAAAGCATCTGCAGGGCTGGCTGGCAGTCTGAGCACTCTGGACTGAAAGGAGTCTCAAAAAAGCAGTGGGAAATGCACTTCTGGGAATTCTCTTCCACATGGCTGAAACGTTTCAAGGGAAAAGAGTGGCTGTGCTTATGAACTACTCCCCGTGGTGGGAGCAGTGTGCTTAGGAGGGTTCAGAACACAGACCTTTATCCCAAGCCTGCAAATAGTTAAGACCTTATGACAGATGACCCATGGGCAACAGCTCTGTGACTTTTTAGAGGAGAAACCAGCTGGCTCTGCCCCTCCTAGTTCCTGGTATGTGTGGTGTTTGGTAAATGTTAGTGCTTGGTGGGGTGTGACAGGTACAGAGTGAGCCATACAGTCACTAACAGCAAAATACTTTAAAGCCAAGATACTAATATACTGTTCACTAGAAGTCAAACAACTACTAAATATTTGATTCTGACATCAGGCCTCGCTCTGCAAAGACTTTTTTAGCAAAAACAGCTGTGTGAATTGATCATACATAATCTAGATATGCTGGGGTATTTTTACATAACACATCCTGAAAGCATAGAGTTTTCATACATTCATACATATATTCATGGATTTGGAGCAGCAGTAGGTCATGAGGTGTACTTGATTAGAAGGCAAAAGAAAAAAGCAAAAAAGCACCCTCCTGCCTACCTGCATTGTTCATGAGATCAAGAATGGATTTATCCTTTACTTAAACAGAAAAAGTTAAAGTGAGGAGGTGACTCACTCTGCAAAAGCACATCTCCCTTGTATGATTTTTCTGCAAAGGGAGGTTTAATTTCTTCCTTTTTAATGACAATGAACACAATACTGATCTTCCAGCAGTTAATGGCTGGCATAACAGGCAGCATGAGAGCATGACTACATTCTTCAGCCTTCTTCTAGATCTATAAACTGCATCAGGCTTTGAGACCACAAAAGCCACCAATAAACCTGCTTCTTTCCCCTCTCAAACATAACTAACCCAAGTGTGAAATTCCAAACCACCAGTCACGTTGACAGAGCTCCTTCCCTAGTGGAAGAAGGGATGTGAAAAGTCACATTACAAATACAGCCACAGAAGGCTTTTTATTTCCATGTGCTCTGCATGCACTGTGATAGTCCATAGCAAGAACAGATTTGGACTGATGGCCCATGCAGTTGAGGCAATTTTAAAAAAGCACCAAGCAGGAGGCCTGACCATTGTGTCAGGAAGCTGCATGAACTTATGCATAGGGAACTAGAGGAGAAGACACATGCATTTTTCTGTGCTATTTTGCCACTGAACCTCTGAATGACTTTTGGCAACTATCTTTACCTCTTCTTTTGCATTCTGCCTGTGGTGACTACTCCTTCATGTACTGGGCATCCTTGCTATTATACATACATGATTTACACTGAGAAACAATCCAGTCCCAAGTTCTATTTTAAATTTGTTTAAAATTAATTAATCTTGAAAGAAAAGACATAGTGTTCTGTCCTCTATAAAGGAAATTAAAGAAAAGGTGTAATGGAAAAGTTTATGTTCATATGCTATGGTTAGAAAATCACTACAATTAAGACACAAATACATGATCCAGTTTAAATAAATGCGAGGCACCAATAGAGAGAGCAACATGATCACAGGGGTTTGTTTTTCAAGGAAAAATACCAACAGAGCCTGCAAAAGGTTCTTGTTACCTACTGGTCCATGAACTGTGTAATAAGAAAAAACCCCAGTGCCCTTCCCACACAAACCCCTGCCTGCCTAATTGATGACTGACTAGTGATCAGCTTGACAAGACCTCAGGACCGACAAAGCAAGCATCCCACTCAGGCTGTAACTCTCACTGCATGACACTGGAAGGGGGATTCACAATGCGCCCTTGAAGCATAACCAAACCTGGAGTGACTTGGATAAAATAATTTCTGTTCAGCCATATCCAGATTCTTAGAAGGTTGCTTTTGTTCTGCACTGGAATGAAAGGGCTACAGTCAGAAATTCAGTGAAATTCAAATTCCAGACTATTTTACTTGTGAAGGAAGAAGATATTTCAGCATTGAACAAATCTTTAACAATTAATTCACTATGAATTCTGAAAAACCTAACAATATTTTGAAGACTCTTATTTTAGAAAAAGTGAGGAACTATCCACTGTGCACTCCCACTAGCCATTTTGGCGACAACTTCTGCTTTACTAATTTTGTAGGAGGAAAGGCCAAATTAATTCTTAAGTACAGAGGAATGAACACCCCAAGTTTTCAAGCACCCCTCAGCATACATGGTAAACCTCCAATTACAGAAAACTGCTGCTTAATGTGTGGCAAGACAAATCCGAGACTAAATGGTCCAGAGAACATGACAAATCCAGTCAGGAAGCCTTTCCATTTCTGGAGAACATGAGCAGTTGTTGTTACAGAACCACCAAATGAATATATTTTGTCTAGAAGGTATTCGTGGATTCCTCTGCTCTGACCAGTAAAAAATGTCTTTGCAAATGCCTTGAGCAACAGGTCATTTTACCTCCATGCAGTAGAATTCCCTTTGTCTGAAAAGACTTCACTTAGGCTCAGCTGAGATACATTTCCAGTTTGAAACCATGTAAACCTAAACATTCAGAAGGGAAATGTTGTAACAAGGAACACAAGGATGTATGTTTTGTTTCACAGTCTGTGATAGTGTAATTCCAGAAGGAAGATGAACAAGCTTCATAGAGGAATTAATGCAGTCTACAGTCCACTTGGAAGTTAACAGACTAAGATGCAGTATGGATCAAAGCTGGAAATCATTGATGAGTCTGCTACAAAGCAAATGGAACAGGAAGCTTTTGGACAGTTTGAAATCCTGGATGATGGTTTATTTGAAACTACAGGATACATTCTTGCACAAGTTTTAAAAGCTTTCTGGACCACAGCTATTCAGCTATCTTTAGTTTGCTGTCAGAGAAGTCTCCTCTTAAAAAGTATGACAAGTAAGTCTTACTATGCTTGTTGTGATTTTTAAAATCCAAAAGGCAAGTCATCCTTTCCTACACAAACATCTGTGGGAGCGTAAAAGGCCTCCTTAATCCACAGTTTTAATTTCAGTAGTTTTCTGCAGGGACTGAGGAAGATAAAGGCAAATTCTACAATCATAAAACATGAAAGAGAGAAGTATGGGTGGTATTACTGCGATAGAAACCTTGCAATTAGCTGGAATAAACCCGTGCTTAACAGTGGCAGTGGCATGTGCTTTCTAAAGTACCTCTGACTTTAGAAAGATAAACAGTTCTAGAGCCCACAGCCTGCAGTCTTTGGGCAATTGCTCACAGCCTCCCTGTCTTTGCTGCTGGGGAAAATTCATTCAGGCAAGGATTGAGGAATTCATCCTTTCTTGGCAAAGCTCTTAGGGACATACATGTGGTCCCACAGCATTTAAATGAGACTTGAAACATGTTTCACATTAAGAGAGTCCTTCCAAGGTAAACTCATGGGCCCAAGGAGTAACTTAGAATAGACTATTCCAGTACAAAGGGAGGGACCTACAACAACCATCCAGTCCAACAGCTTGAGCAACTTGGGGAACTTCAGCCTGTGCTTAACTGCTTTCTCGACCTGGGGGCTTGGATATCCTCATACCTCTGACTTCCATCCCACAGCCTGTAGGCAGCCCTTTCGTGCTGGGGCCTGGCCTGCACGACTGATGAGCCGTAAAGGGTTTCATGATCACTGCCTCTTGCTGCTCACCATCACTGCAGGCCAGAGGTTTCTGCCTAGTCATGTCAGCTAATTCATGGAATCAAACACGCAGGCAACACATGAAACAAGAGGCAGGCATTTCCAGCTACAAAACTATGAGATTACTGCTATTTAGCCCATTCTGACCAACCAGATAAAGACATAGATTTCACTTTTCCACTGCTGTAATTCCATGGAATTAGTCCTGGAAGCTCAGATGGTACTTCTTTCTTGATCCACAGACTTCCAAATTTCTTCCAAATTAGCCTTTAAATATCCAGATCTAAACCGTAGTCACTCAGTAAGAAATGAAGCAACAATTTTATGCAAAACTCAAGATCACATTTGTCATACTAGAAGGCAGGAGTGGGTTTGTTATTTTATTTTTTATTTGAAATATTGCAGAGCTTTCTTATGATACATACACATTGATAGGGCTTCCGGTAGCACACTTTCAAAAAAATTAGTTATGAATCATAATCAGAAATAAATGACTCTTATATCTATTAAGACAGTTATTTAAAAAATGTTTTGATGAATCATGCAAAAATGTTCACAAGCAGCATTATACTTTTTCATAGATATATATTTTGTTTTTCCTAAGTCTTACAAAAAGAGCTTGTGCTGTTAACACTTGAATTGAAAAAAATATTTACAGCAGGTATCATAAATGCCACATTGAAGTTCATAGAGGCAAAGTGGTGATGGTCCCCTGTTTTGCCATTCACAAAACATGCTGAGGGTTTCAGATCTCTTCCATAAACTCCCAATTTAAAAGTGTTCAGTCTTGGATCTTTAGTATGCTCCTCTTCTCTAAATCATTCATTTCCTTCAGTATAAGGACAACATTGTATCTCAGTTCTTGAAACTTTGCAACTGGCACCTGAAACAGAATATTCAGGTTAGAAAACACAAGACATCTCAGGAACCTTGACTAGGGCATGCCTATGGCTACGGAACATTCCGCAATTTAAGGCCAATCTCTCTTAAAAGACATATTTTTTCAGACTTAAGACAGAGGATCTGAGGTTAAAAAAATTCAGTTAATTCAACTAAATCCACGTGGAAAAGGAGAGTGAGGAAAAACAGAAATAACACCTACATGGTACATTTTCTGTACTGTCTGATGAGAGAAAGGAAATACTCAAGGATGCAAACTGAGAGCTGCTTTGGTGATGTAAAAGTAATGGACTGGAAGGAAAGAGAGCTGGAAGGTCGTGGAGACTGAAGAATTCTCAAGCAACAAATTCAAGATATTCTGCTTGTCCAAACTTGCAAAAGAATGGAATCGAGACTTGAGGCAAGAGACTTGGCAGCAGCCTCAAGAGCAAAGGGCACTGTGCACTGCATGTCAAAGGCAAAAGATTTTGGGTTAAACATATAAAGCATTTTCAACCGTGTAGGAGACTCATGGGCTCTCCTTTACCATTTCAAGCCTGAGAAGCTGAGTGGATGGAAATCTTATCTGTGAAGGCAGAGACCCCCAGCTGAGTGCAGGCCCAGAGTGGTGACACCAGTGCAGTGCACAAACACGTGCTCATACAAGGGCCCAGCGCAGTCTGGCTGGTCCCACGCCATCTGCACAGCACTGCCTAATCTACTCCTTTGACTGCACTGAAGACAGCAGTTCTTTTGGCAGAGACCCTTGTCATCCATCTGCCCACTGTAGCACAGATACCAATTATATGAGAGGAATCCAACATCTGATTTGCATCTTCCACACACATCAGAAATGCATAAAAAGGCACCATGTCCTTTTCACTTTTGACATATATACAAGACTCAAAATGCTGCAATTCCCACCGCTTTTGAAAAAATCTTCAGTCAGATGTCACACTGTGATTAAAATACCAAATGGAGACTGAAGAGTGTAACTTCTCCCTGTGCTGTACACATTTTAAAACTGTTCACAACAGAATTATTTTCTGGACTTACCATCTTACATAAGCCCTGTTAGTTAGCAGGACATTCTGAACGTGTTCAAATAAAGGAAAACTGAAGAGCTGAGGACTATATTTACTTGCATATGGTACCTTGAACCAAAACACAAGTTTATCCCAAAGAACTACTAACTGTGGTAGACCACTCATCAGATACAGAAATCCTGTTTGCAGTTATATCCTTGGCATTCAGATCCAAGCAGCAGCACCAGCAAAGAGCTGATTCTAAGAGAAGCACATAGTCTGCTATCAGATATCTGCACTCCTGTGTGTGCTGGACAAACACGTCTCCACTGCAGAATAACAAAGGGTCTTCCACAGACTCACAACAAAAATAACGACAAACACGTCCCCCCCCCACCGCCCAATCAAACCAAAACAGTCAGAAACAATGGCACCAAGACCAACACTCGACATTATATGCCAGGAAATAAAGTGGCAAATCTAAACAATGAAGAATATAAACTAGATTTTATTCTCACAAGCAAAACTTACACTGTTGTAAAAGGTTAACCTGAAGTCCATGGCATCACTTAAGTTCCATGGAAGTCCTCAAATACAGTGTATGGGATGCTCTGAGCTGGACAGTCAGGGGGTAAATTTGATCTCCTGTGAAGTGACACTCTCAACAGTTTGCAACGTAGCACAGAATTTATACCTTCCTCAACAGATGCTCTCTTGTAAAACAATTTAACATTAAAATCAGTCCACCTCTTTCAACCCACAGGGCTTTGGTACTTCTTCCAGACTACTACTAATGAGAGAACTGAAGCCAAAATCTGTACAGAGTTCAAATGTAACAATGCTTGCTGTGCATTGAATTCCTGTATGCACCACCATGTTATATATAGAACAAATAGCATTCCTTTTCAAAGGTTAAAATTATGGAAGAGTTTATGCCATCTTCTGGCAAGCCTTTAGGTACAGTGTCATAAATACTGCCACTGACTAATCCTATATCAAGCAAAGAGGTTGTTTTCACTTTCTAGCAGCCAGAACAGTTCTGAAGAAAAAGAATAAAACTACCTCTGTCACAGAAAAGAATGTTACCATTCTCTGCCAAATGCAGGAGGTTTAGAAGTGTATCATACATTATATAAACTACCCCAGTAATTTTCCCGCCCTCAAGAGCCACCATCAGGTCTGAAGGTTACAGTTCATAACAACCCCATAACTTTTAATCAAACCAGATACTATGTAACACTGCTTTCCACTAATTAATGTTCTTCTAATGAATTGCAGTTCAGCAGAATATGTGTAGGAACAAGGTATGAAATGATTTTGATTGGTATTTCATTAAATATTAAGGATTCCAAAGCAAACCAACCAATGGTAACACATCATTTACAAAAGCTTTAGTATTTTAAGTAATAATTCAACTGTCTAAATAAAACTTCAAGTGGTTCCTTTACAATTTATTATGGCAATCAGACTTACTTCAAAGCGATGAGCTGTCCCATCTGAAAGCTTCATCATCATCAGAATGGATGGCTGGAGTGCACGGGCCAGCGAACTGAAATTATTTACATCATTAGTATTACAGCAGTAGAGATCAGCAGTGGGATGAGTACAGCATTGCACATTAACAATTTTAGATGTTCATGTAGGCTTTACACAGAACATGAGTAATTTCAGTCACAGAGTCTGGCTAGAAAATCATGAACACAAGAGTTCTGTCCAATTTACCTCAGTATCAAGACTCAAAATTTAGTTAATAGTTTAGTAACTGCAAGTTTAGGAGCATTTTCATTTTTACATAATTGGTTTAGTGGAACTATGATAGGATAGGAGCTGACCAAGTACTGCCAATAATAATGCACCATTTTCTTATGCAGTTTACCATGCTGCATTAATCATTTCCATCCATTCATATGTTCAACTGCCACCTCATTTGGGGAATCAACCTCTTCCAGGCTTCATCCTAAATTCGTGTATTATTTTATTTGATGACCCAAAGAAAGGAAATGAGTCATTCTTGTGCAGCTTCCATCAACGTTGCCAAAGCCTGCTCAGGTACAGACAGGCACTACAGCCCAAAGCCCAAAGCTGCCATACCTCCCTGCAGAGGCTGCTGCTGGATGATAAACAAGAAATCCCAGTGGGAAGATTAACTGAAAACAAAACTAAAAGGAAGGAAAACAAAAAAATGGTAATGTATTGCTCCTGTGTTGTCTGGAAAACAAATCATAGGATTTGCTTTCAGCTTGCAAGCACTGTGCCTGAGAATGTTTACCTGGACATTTTGCTCTCTTACCAGTATAGATTCTTTTTCTATAGAGCGATACCTGTGTGGTGCTTACAGCACAGCTCATCAGAAAGTCACCTGAACTAGTAGCTTGTGGCCATTCCAATTTTCTCTTAGGAGCCTTTTTTCTTGATTTCAGGAAGACAATCCCTGATTAGCCATGGGCCTCTCAACTCTGGCAGCAAAGAGGCTGTACTCTCTCCCCGATGCAGGTATTCAGACATGCAACATGAAGTCACTCATGCTAACAATTTACCACTAACAAAGACTGGATCATTTAATTCCTTTCAGCTTGGTCTGTCTTGGTTAGAACTACACAGAGACGAAACAGCACAGACAACAGGTTTTGTTTCCTCCTGGCTCTAGCGAAAGATCCATCCCCCAGATGCCTCTGCTGTGGCAGATGGTATGAAGCTGTTCACTGCAGGCGCAGGCAGGATGATCTCAAAGGCTTTTACTCCTGTTTTGTGAAAGAAACTAGGAGGGAGTTCAATGCCCAGTTACATAACTATGGTAGTGTAAAGGTGCTGGCCTGAAACCTCTCTTTGTAGAAGCAGAATGCAAGAGATGGAAAGTCATTTAACATGTACAACCAATGATGGTCTGCTTGAGAAGTTGAATAGATGAATACCCTCCTCTGCTCCAGTGAAACTAAGAGCTAGCCTAGCTGTTTGAGGCTCAGTCTGACTAATTTATGCCATCATCACCAGGACCTGTGGATTTGTATCAGCTCCATTACGTTTTAAAATGAGAGACTCAAACTTTGAGTGAAATGATACCAGCAGTAAAGCATATATACACTGACTTCTACACTGTTCAGAAAATTCCACCTGTGTCTTACTGTTTAAGGCTACATGCCAATCCCTAATAGCAAGGCACATTTTGGCCCCATTAAAATTTTTAAGCAGCACAAGAAATCAGTTTAATCTTAGGTAATTCCAGGGATGTGCATGATCCTCTTTTATACCTTGTGGATATAGCTACATCCACTCTCCACTTGAAGTCCTGGATACTTGGTAGACGACTTCTTTGTATCAGAGCTGTGCCTTCGGAAGTGGGACGCCTGAAGAGTGAATCAGAAATAGGAGACTGGAATGTAAATTTGTAAAAGAAGAAACAATCTAAAGAGAAAACAGGATTCCTCAGCACAAACCTGTCCAGAACTTGTTCCTCTCCTACTTCTGTCCTCACTTAAAGAGGTCTGAACAAGTGGAGGTTTTGTGGATTTAAGACAGCTGTGCTCAGATTATCCCCTTTTTCTACGCTTAACTATAGTCCATGTTGAAAAAAGAGACCAAGTGACTGTGTAATTCTAGTAAACTGATGTCACTATAAAGTTTAGTAAGAGTCATGGTGGCTGGCATACCTATTATTTCAATTATATGCAACTGTAAGGCATAGAAAGGGACCTGCAGATGTATCTTTACCTTCATGCAAATCCAACAGGAACAAGCAAGCAAGCAGAAACAAGACAGATGACTTAGGTAAAAGAGCTGCATAAGGTCACTGTCCTTCTTCAGCAAAAAACCATCTAGCACTGGCAAGTAGCAATGTTTTAAAACATAATAATATTAGTGTATTGAGTGCATTTTGAAGCATACTTAAAAAACCCCACAGTGGTTCTTGTTAACCCAACATGATTTACAAACTTTAAGTTCCTTACATAATGTTCAGTGCCAACCCCAGCACAACCTTAGAGATTTTGCCTAGTCTAATGTGTAAAAAGCCAAGCACTTCATTTGTTACTCATATTGCAAGAAGAATCAGGCTGATCAAGCCCTAGTTTATTTCTGTGCAGAAATACAGTTAAGAGCAATTAAACTTTAGATGGCTGACAATCTTTAAAATTTTAACAGCATCCTAAATTCTGGATAACTAAACAAGACAAACCTGATAAAACTACATAACAATTCATTTTTAGATATATATGCAGAAATAATTTCAGAATGAGGTCACTGAGCTGGGCCATTCAGGAGCTGGACTCCTGGACTTTGTGTTACTTACTTTTTTTTTTTGTTTCTTTGCTAAGCATCCCATGTCCCTGGGAGTTATTTACAGTACATTTCAAGGCTACTCCAGTACTTCCATTAAGGGCAGGATAAGAAACATTACATCCTTTATCCATAGTGCTAGGCATAATCTAATTACAGACTTTACATCAGAAAGGAATCCTCTCTGAACAAATCAAGCACTGTAGCAACAGCAGTCTAACATCACTACTCAGATTTTTGGGTGCAAGTTAGCTGGTGCCTTTATAAACTGCCCAAAAAGATTAATGATCCCATAAGGTACACGGGACCGACAGGCTGAGATCCTCCAGTAGTTCTGCATTTCGCAAAGGTGATAAAAGAATGAATTAAGAATGAATTTATCTCTCTGGGGGGGAAGGTGGGGGGGTGTCAGAAGTGACACACATTCCTAATAGCGTGGTAAAGGAATGAGCAAAAGAAGTAGATCAGCTGGTTCTTACTCACTGTCAACTCCTGGACAGGAAGTAGGTCACCACAGCTGGGTGCAGCCATGAGGAGCTGGAGTCTAGAACAGTCATTAGCAGGATTAAACAATAAGAACAGGCCTTTCCCTCAGTGGAGAGCTGCTGCCAGAGTATTGCTTAATTTGGAGACTCCCTAAAAATAGCCACACTGCTACCGTTTCCTTAAGACATGCTAACTCCCATCAATGGAAGTCAGTCCATTCAGTGCAGCACCAGCACTCTGGGGGAAGAAGAGTTTTAAAAACAGAAAGATGCTCTACTTAGCAGTGGTGGGAAAAGTCAGAAATGGTGACCTCCCAAACAGAGGGGAAGCTTCTGAATATTGTTGAAAGATGGCATTTCTGTGGTCAAACATGAAGCTTTATTTCTGGTCAAGTGGACTGCACTTCTGTACCATTCTCCCAGGAAGAGTCACAGCTTCGATAGCTTAGTTTAAGCTTCTGTCAGGACCTTCCCAGCTTGGACAAGATCACAGTGGGCACTGCAAGAATCCTGCAAAGATGACAGAATGTGCATAGTGGCCAACATGCATACAGAAATTACACAGGCTGCTAATCAAGCCATTGATTTCTGAGAGGAATAGCAAAATGGAGCAGAAAAGACTCAATGAATCTTACATCCAAAACCTATAGACTATAATTACATTTTGTAAACACTCTGTGCCAGCAGCTGCACTACACTGTCAGCACACTGTGCAGAAGGCAGAAGTCAGAACAAGTAAAGGACCACGGATCAGGTAGAGGCCATCCTAGAGACCAAACTATGGTGGAAAGGATGATACACCTGGTGACAAGAACATCATCTGCTAAAGGATGCAATAGAAAAGCACTTGAAAAGGAAAGTTTAGAGAATTTGGAGCAGCAGCTGATCTAACATTATCAAAACTAAAGACAAGTTCTGGATGATTCCCTATACACATAACCAGACATGCCTAGCAGGCCACTGGATGAACAAACTGGTATGTGTGAAATGCTGAAAAATGGCACACAGAATGTACCCTCCTGGTAGAAACTAAAGCTACACTATTAGAAAAAAAAAAGCAGAGCATTTATTATAAACATTCAGAGAGGGGGAAGTTAGTGTTATACTTGCCCTTAAAAAACAGTTTTAATTTCATGTAGTTATTTGATGGCATCAATGTGGCAAGTTTTTCTTTCAGTCTACATAGCTTTATGGAACTGTGGGGACACAAATACAAATGCCAAGTACTTCAGAGCTGCTGTTTAGTGAACAGAACTCCAAAAATAAGATAAGATGTCAGGAAAAGTATTAAAAATGGATTTTTCCGGGCTATTTAGCTCATACTGAATTACTGAATTTTTGATCACATGCTAATGCGTCTCTTACCATCACAAACATATATATTTACAACTCAATACGCATATGTATGATTCAGCGTTACATTTAGGATTGTAGAAGCAGATCTGTCTAAAAATCAAACCTGAGGTGTTCTTCTCTGGTCTCAAAACACAGAGCAAGATTACACTGGATAATCACAGCTTTCAAAATGAGAAAAAAGCTAAATTTTCCAGCATCGTGATTTCACAGAAGAAAACAGACAATCATGCAAGCTTCAAATTACATCTAAATTTATCTTTCTCTACTGCAAACAATATTTCCACTTTGCAACCATGAATTTTGCATTCTTACACCTATAATTCAAACAGAAGAGCAAAGAAAAGATGAGAAGACTGAATTTATTTTTACTTCAAGAACCTTTAGCTGTAAGCCAAGATCTTAATCAAAGAAATGAAAAATATTTTTAACTTTGGCAGCAGCACTCAGACCCTTGAGGGTAACTGATGTACCACAACTATGATTATTGGGATTCCATGCAGAGAATCTGGAGCAGCATTGGGTTAGTTATGTTATGTGCTGAGTGACCTCAAGTTTCAAGAAGGAAAATTGGAATCACAGATTATCCTGAGCTGGAAGGGCCCACAGTGATCATCAGAGTCCAGCTCCTGGCCCTGCACAAGTTTTGCATATTCAAAATGTTCAAGAAATTTCTAGATGTAGAATAGGCTAAATATGGTTGAGGAGAGAAACTCTAGAAAAAGGGAATCTCAAGAATGGACAAAAGAGATAGGCTGCTCAAAAAGCTCTCGATTTAGAACTTCTCTAGAGTTACTGAGAAATGTTGCTTAAAAAGTGAATTATAGCAGGCAGAGCACTTGGTATCTCATGTGTTGTCATCAAGTCATCCAGTGTGAATTCCCAACTGAACTGTACATTAAGACTTGATGAAATGCTATCTGAGAAAGCTGCCATGAACCAGAGCATGTAGAGGGCTTATGTAGCCTGCCTCTCAACAAAGCAAGTCTTTCACTTATGCTCTAATTTGCAATGATAATGATGGCAAAAATGAGTAATTCTGCACTGCATTTTTCATCAGTAGGTATTGATCCATCTCACAGTCTATAGAACATTATAAAAATTGATGAACACAGAAAAACTGAAAATTGGCAAGAAAGCTACTTCATGAATTGCCATGCATGATGGACATCATACTGTGCTGAATCAAGATAACGGGACAAGTCTTGTTCTCGTTAATTTGGAAAATATTGCTGTTCCTTCAACACACCAAGGATTTGTGTCAGCAGAGCTCTGTGCAGCCCTGCTATCTGCACAATGAAGACACTAACCTGTTACCAAAGACTACACTGGAAAAGTCCATAATGAAATCTTCTGGTATTCTGAAAGAGAAGAGCAAGACAAAACAGTTAGGTTTTTTTGTAAACACAGTTAGATGGCCTTATATGAAAAAACCCTAAATGTATTATAGGACACAAAAGATGTGTCAATATTTTCCATCTTCCATTTCTTAAAACTGCCAGCTCTTATGTAAGCACTTCAGTATTGATTCACTCAGGGCTCTCAAAAGGACAACCTATGTTTATATATCAGGAACCCTAAAAACTGTATTACATCTTCCTGTCCTACCTCGTATGGCAATAGTATATTTCAAAAGAACCCAGTAATTGCTTAACTTCTCCCAGTAAAGTCAAGAAAAATTTTACTGATGGTTCTGACATGTGTCGAAGGCAGGCCAGCAATGCATACCTTCAAAAATCCCAAACTTACACATTTCATTTCACTTTCACCTGAACTGTAATGAAGATAGAAGGAATTGACCCGTCAAAATTCAAACAGAGGCCCTTGTAGCCAAGACTACTTACAAAAGGAGCATACATGGGGACTGGTTGAATAGACTAACACACTGCATCCACCCTATACCTCTCCACTCCCTCACCGTTCCTCCGACACTGCCGTTGCCTTACAAACAAGCTGCTGTTGATTTTCAGTTCAATAGATCAGGCTGTGAATCGCAAAGACCACGGAGCAAACACTTATCCATTCAGCGGCCTTCGCCACAGGGACAGTAACCTCCTACAGAGAGGCAGGTTGGACAAGTGGGAGAAGTCACTACTGCTGCTGCCACAGTTAAATCCAGCACTCACCATGAATGAATCAGTGCCCAGAGACATTACTCACCAGTGGCTTGAGATACACAGCAGTGTAGCGAAGAAAAATCAAAGCAAACAAGGAAGTTATCTGTCCTAAAGAGCTTACAGTGTCTAATGACCAGAGAAAAAACAACTCATCAACTCACACAGTGGGAAGATGAAACAGCAGTTACTACAGCTTGAATTCATAAAGGAAGAAACGAGATTAAACCACATTTTTAAATGGTGCTTGGATAAAAAAGGAATTCATTTTAGCAAGCACTAGAACAGTGCTTTTTCGCTGCAAGAGTCTGTCTTTCAGAAGAGACAAGACTATTTCTGCAAACATTACTTACACTTTCCATGCAAGTGTATCATTTAACCCATCCTGACACTGACTGGATATCCTGTCTATGTAGTGGAATAGCTGGAGAGAGGGGGCTGTAATATGATTATGACGATACCTATCACAATACTTGCTTGACCCAAGAGCAAGTGTTACTAAAACAGAAGCATTAACACTACCTTTGAGTTTGCATTATTTTTGCTAAGCAGTCAATGATCTTGCTGAAAATTCTGTTCCTGGCTCAAGCAGCATACGAGGCCAGTCACACACAACACAGATGACAGAACATGGCACAGTTCAGCCTGAACTACAGATGGCAATCACTTTTCAATGGAACATTCTGAGGAAGGGACTCAAAGGGCAAGAAACGTGTGACCATGTCTCAATCCCATGTTTTATTGGCCTGAGTCATAAAGTTATTAAATAACCTGCGAGGGGAGGGGAAAAAAAGCACCCACAATTTAGTGTGAATTTATTCCCACTGGCTCAGCCACTCCGGCTAAGAAACAGGGAATTGCAACTCTTTTAAACCAGTAATATTGATCTATCTAATCAGAAGTGGGCATGTATTCCAGCCTCTCTCTTCATCAAAAGTAGAAGCCAAGATCAGGTACCACAGCAGAAAATTGAGAATTACAAGATATTATATGGGCAGAATTAGCTCAAGCTTCAGATTCACTGAAAGAAACAAAACAGAATGCAAGAAACAAAACAGAATGCAAGAATTGAAGAAAAAAAAAGATTACATGGCACAGAGCTCAAACCTTTTAAAAGAAGACAGAACAAAAAAGAGGGATATTATACCCCTTTTTCTGCCTTAAAAGGCAAAATACCTGCCCAAGCACTGGATGCCAATAATGCCAAGACACCACTGTTCAACCAGTGTCCTGTTCTTCGTGCACTTGATCACAAGACGGCCACTGCAGAAGGCTGTGTCTGAATGTAATTAGTAAGTGCTTTGAAAACAAGCAAGTATTTCATCTCCAAACCCAAGACTATTAGGAAACGTAGGAAATGATGTTTCCCAGAGGAACTGAAGATGCTAAAGGTGCTACCAAATTTCTAAGTATCACAGCTTGAGAGTAGAATAAGCAATTTCATCTAAAAGTTTAACCACAAGGTGAGCAGAGATACTCACAGGAAATAAGACTGTCAGAGATGGAAGTTAGGAAGAGTCCCAATACTGTGAGAATACTGGGAGCATAGCAGCAATTAGCAGCACATAAAACACTCAAGTCTGCAAGCAACACAAATGCAGTTACCTAACTATTGCTGCTAGATCAGCCATACTAACCACGACAATAAAATAAAAAGATGTATCAAGATATAAAAGCTATAAAAAAAGACCATCCAGACTGAAAAGTGTCTGAGTGAAATTTATGAATAAACCATTAAGTGAGAAAACCCCCCCCAAACACAATTACAAAAGCATAAATCATTAAAGTGTGGTCAAATGACAAGGACAGGGACCTGGGAGTCTGCATTTCTAGACACAACCAGCCTGGACAGTGACTTCTGACACTCACATACCAACTTCCTCCACTGCTCGGAAGAGGAATATTCACCCACCCCCAGAGAATTTGGCACAGAGCTTTTAGTATTCTTCATTATTCTGTAATCAAACTTGGCACATTCTGTGTGCACCTCAAAAAACACCAGCTCCCACTGGGTCAAAAGCAATTCATCAGTTTCTTACTGACCTACTTTAACCTTGGTGTGAACTCCATGATGTGCCAGAGGCAACAGCTTGCATTTGAGCTCTCAAGACAAAAGGCAGGCCAAACTCCAGCACTGAGCTGCAGACAAAACTGTATCAACTTGCAAGGAACCTTTCACTGTGGCCCAAATGACACCTTTCATTGATTACACCCCGATTACATGTCTAAATCTGCAGTTTTATTTTGCCTGAAGTTGGTCATAAAGTAAATTATGCTTATGACTTAATGGACAAAAAAGGATGAAAAAAGACGGAATTAGAAACACATTTATTTCTCCTAGGTAGTAATCAGAATGTTAAAGAAATGTGGGGAAACAGTGTTTTAAAATAATTAAGCCTTGGTGCAGAGGTTTCTCCATAGAAGAAAACATCAACTGCTGTTATTCTCTCATTGCTACTGAATAGAGAAAAAAGGGAAAACTTATAAATATTATTAGCATCTGATATCTAGCTTTTAGGATACGATCACTTCAGAGATACTCATGGAAGACTGACATAGATTTTGGCAAAGGTAACAAAGGTCATGATTTCTTGGGTAATGGGCAGGAGAAATCATAGCTGAACATGGTAGTAGGGTTTCATGAGTGTTATATCATTGACCTTTCAAAGAAGGAAAGAAGTAGGGCAGCTCTTAGCTTCTGAAATGCTACCACTGTCTTACCAAACACTTTAAAAAATATTGCAGGGCAAGGTGGGGATGGCAGAGAGAAGGTCACTCATATTTGCATAACCTACATTACAGACTAAATTAGACCATTCTCCCCAGCATGTGAAATAAACTGCTCATGCTCAGTGCTAAATCAAGTCTTACACAACACCTGTTTTTTTCCTCTGGCTTTACGTGACGGTTGGCAAGAGATGCATTATGTGGTATTTACAGGTAATTTTTATACCAACTTTTTTGTGTAAAAAAAGTTAATTCGGGGAAGCAGTTACATAAAAGCCATGAAAAAACAAACATTAAAGGAACCGGTGAAAACAGGCATACCTGAGCTCCTTCAGGTCTTCCTTAAAAACCTAAAAAGAGAAGGAAAATGAAATTTTACATGATATAGCCTTAAATGACCATTTCTTACCTACTGAATCAATAGTGGTTACTTACTTGGTATCTCTCGCCAAAAATTTTAGTCTCAAGTAGTCTCAGAAGTTTTGAAATGACTGGTGATATATTGAAAAGAATTTTCAGAAGTGTTCTATCAAGTTGTGATTTAAAGACCTAAATATCTTGGAAGCCTTTATTTTTCAAAACAACATCTCTGCCACTTCTTTTATGCAGCTATTCAGAAAAATTTGTCTTTTAGAGTAACTATGTGCCCTTAATCTCAAATACGTTTTGTAGTAAGTTGTTTAAACTATGACAACAAAAAGGAAATGGCAAAAGATAAGGTCTGAATATTAAAGGCATACTTCCACTATGCTTCCTGCAATATGGGAGCTTTCCCAGTATGCCTGGTTAAATATGAAGCTGCATCTGAAACAAGAGGTACTGGAAACCCAGAAGCGGTTCACTCACATAAAAATAAAATGAGAAAAGAAAAAATGTAAGGTAAAGAAACATGAAAAATTAAGAAAATAGCCATGAAGAAGGGATAGGGGTTGGGAACATGGCAGGTGTGTACATATTCACACCAAACATCCGCAGCATAAGCGGAAATTGCACTTTCTTCCAAATTCCACGATGTTATTGTGGCTGTAAGACCTTCCTTCCTCTGTGGTGGAAATACGAACAAAGGCAGGCAAAAAATATGAGAAATTATATGCGTGGACAAAAATGAGTGGTATGCTGGGAACACCCAGTTAGAGTGAGTGTTGATGCCTGCGAAATAACATTTTGCTATGATTTCTTTGGCGGTTTTAATTTATGAGTGAAAACAAACATGCACAGTAAACAAGATGCTGAAGCACAAATAGATACAGGAATCTTTTTCCTAACAGTCAAGTATTTTTTCAAAAAGCTCACTCAAAATCTTCCCAACAAGTGAAATAAAAAGTTCCAGATTTTTAACAGTTTCTTCCAACAACCTTAACTTGGAGTACCATTTTTATGTGCAGCTTCCCACCCTGACTAATGAGATTTAAATGGTGACTTGTGTCTGACACAGCTTTTACCTTATCAGGGTTCCAAGTACTCCCAGAACTTACTTCTTGTTTGAAAGTTGATAAGGGGAGTCTCAATGCTTCTCGGAGGAGGGTGTACATGCCAGAAATGAGGAAAGCAAGTTGCTCTTCTGAGAGATTAGCACTATCAGCAATCAGCTTGGCAGATTCCTTGCAGTCTTTTCCTTCCAATGCATTAACAGTGACTGTGAATAAGAAAGCAAAGCAAGATCCTTAATTTACACAACCATGTAGCTCTTGATTTTGATGGTCAAAGGTGCCTTGAGAAAATTCTCACCTCAGGGAGAAGACTCACAGACAAAAATGAAATCAATCATTGAGATAGTGTAGCAGAGCCTGCAATAACACTGGCTGGATAACCCTCAGATAATGTTATACGCAGTTTTTACATCATGGACTGAGCAGGCATATGAACCTGCATCTCATTTTTTACATTAGTCATTGTTTAGAAATAGAGTAACAGCAACAACCTTGAAAAACTAACTTGGTGCAAGTGCAAGAGCAATTTAGATATACCGTGTTGAAATCCGTCAAATCTTCAAAGATTACAAAACCTTCAGAGGAAAAACTCCTGCCCTGCAAACTGTGAGTCACAGCAAGAGCAGACAGTGACGGGAGACTTGTGCCAGCTCTGCATAACCTGGAGGGAGGCTGTGTCCATCCACTCCAGGGGGATCTGTGCTGGGGCCACTGCCCTGGCTCCAGGCAGTCTGAAGGACTGTCTGCCCCCACTACGGTAGGAAGCATTTATTGCACACTCAAGAACAGGTTTTACACCAAAATTAAACTCAGACAGTCAGGTTTCCTGGCACTGATAAAGCTTTTCAGTCTGTGTGTCCCTGCACTAGACAGCAAATATGGTTCAATATGTGTATTTACTTCTGTCCAAAATGCCTCTGCCTATACATAGCTTTATTATTTCAAGTATTACAAGGAACCCCAGAATATATTGCTCTGTTTCTGCTATTGTACAGAAACACTTTTAGAGACAAACCAGCTACCAGATGTTTTGAGTCCTTCAAATCAAAAAGAAAATCCCTGGCAGGATGTTAGCTGAGAGGACATGTCAGGGTCCCACCATGCTGGGCAGCAGCTACCCTCCTCTTGGCTGGCCAGCAGCAAGCTGTGCTTTCACTCTGCTAATCAACTCTTCCATTATTCCATGATTGTTTTACATACCCTAACTTACTCAACTGTGTAACTCTTGATTTTGACGGTCAAAGGTGCCTCAAGAAAATTCTCACCACAAGGAGAAGCCTCACAGATAAAAATGCAATCAATCATTGTCAATCTTACAGCCTCAACCTCAGTATGACACGTGCAGCTTGGGGTTGCTGTATTGTCTCCTGCACATTATGTTGATGCCGACGGGGTCTCTGACTGCCACACACAACCTGACAGTGACTGGGCTGCTGGCTCTGGGGCACAGGGATGAGAGAGGAATGACTTTAACAGCACTCAGCTGAGTTTGGGGCCATCCACAGCTGCAGAACTCCGTTCATCATTATCATAGATTTCACAGAATTGTAGAATACAATGAAGCAAGCCCCTCGTTTTATTTAAAGCTCAGCTTTAGCTTCCTGTCGGGAAAGGCAGGGAAGTGCCCCAGGAAGTTGCAACCCCTCAGCTGTCACAGAATGTTCTGAGTTGTAATGGACTCAGAAGGATCATCGAGTCCAACTCAGCCCTGCACAGGACACCCCAAGAATCCCACCATGTGTCTGAGAGCATTGTCCAAACACTCCTTGAACTCTGTCCGGCTGGTCTTGCGACCACTTTCTTGGGGAGCCTGTTCCAGGGCCCAATCACCCTCTAGGGAGAAGAATCTTTTCCTAATACCTAACCTGAAGTGCCCTGACACAGCATTATGCTGTTCCCTCGTGTCCTGTCACTGGTCACCAGAGAGGACATCAGTGTCTGTCTCTCCGCAGCCTCTCGTGAGGAAGTTGTAGCCAGCTATGAAGTCTCCCTTCAGTCTTCTCCNCTGCTCCCTGAGGCGCTTCCGCCGCCCCCGCGTCCGCCGCCATGACCGAGGAGCCGTACGAGAAGTTCCTGGCCCCCGAGGAGCCGTGCCCGTTGCTCTCGCACCAGCACCCGCCACGGGGCGGCAGCTTGAGCCTGAGCGAGGAGGGCTGCCTGGACGTCAGCGATTTCGGCTGCCAGCTCTCCTCCTGCCACCGCACCGACCCGCTGCACCGCTTCCACTCCAACAGGTCCGCTCAGCGGGTCAGAGCGGCCGGGCCGGGGGGTGCTGAGGGGGCGGGGCGCGCGGCGCGGCGGTCGCGGCGGGGGGGGGG
>VZTH01000352.1:22664-61330 GCA_013397815.1 Aleadryas rufinucha
CTCTCGTGAGGAAGTTGTAGCCAGCTATGAAGTCTCCCTTCAGTCTTCTCCAGGCAGAACAGACCAAGTGACCTCAGTCCGTACGGCTTCCCTCTAGGCCTTTCACGATATTCGTCGCTCTCCTTTGGAAGCTCTCTAATAGCTGTCGTTGCCTTCCCGTGAGGATCCACGGCTTCCTCGGGGAACGCGGCTCCCGCCCATGGGCTCTGGCTGGGAACCGCCCGCGTCCCTGTGCGGGGGTAGCGGGGCCCTTCCGCGCCGGTACGGTGCCCCGCGGGCCCCGCACGGGCCCTACCTTTGAGGAGCCGCCGGAAGGTCTCCTTGCTCACGTCCTGCAGGCCCCGGGCCATGGCCTCCACCTCGGCCGGCACGCGCGGGCCCAGGAACCCGCGGCCGCCGCCGCCCTCGCCGAGCCCGTGCACAGCCCNGCCGCGCATCCTTCCCGTGCTGCCCTGCCCGGGACGAGCCGGGCATGGCCGGGCTCCAGGTGCTCCGCGTGTGCGCCGCAAGCCCTGCTGGGTTACTCTTCCCTTTGGCTTCGTCTGGGTTTGGCTCATCACGTTACAGTTGACAGTGTGAGCTGGGTCGGTGTTTTAAGATGTGTTTTTTTCATAGAATCACAGAATGGTTTGGGTTGGAAGGGCCCCTAAAGGTCATCTAGTTCCGACTCCCCTGGCCTGGACGGGGAGACCTTCCACTAGGCTCGGATTGCTCCAAGCCTCATTCCGAGTTTCTTACTTTTTGAGATTCTGTTCATTTTTGAGGGCTGTAGTCAGCTACAGAATGGTGTGTTTATAAGACTTAAAGGCAGGTCTTGCATGGACATGAGGCAGACCTTAAGAGATTCAGAATGAGTTAGGCGGCTTGGTGACTGCACTGACTCCTGCAGAAACATTTCCACCACATGCTATTAATTAAGGGTAAATTATTCTGCCTGTAATTTGTAGAAAAGGTCTATTCTGGGAGTGCAAATACGGCTCTGCAAGGAAATTCCAGCTGTGCTCATAAATTCAAAACTGCCATCCAGATTTCCCAAGAACCTAATTCTGCTAATGCACAGTATTAAGCTTGAATATACCAATAGCTTTTTTTGAGAATAATCTATGAGATTTCAGTCTCCAACATTCCTGTTCCAGACTTGCAAGATTCTTTTATGGGTTATTAGTATTTCTGTGACACAGTTATGAAGAGTGAGTTTGTATGAAGTCATGGAAATTGCACTTTGAAAGTGTCATTCACAAGGGCAAACTTAATTATACATTCTTAAATGATTCAGCATGAAGAGCCTTGATCAAACATGATACACTTTCATAATATAGTTCTTAAGTCATAAGACATGAGCAGTAAGATATATTCTTAGAATATCTGTAAATAAATATGTGATAGCCACCAAATTTGCATTTAATTAATTTTGTACATTTCTCTCTTTGTTGACTTCCCAAGTGTTTTGCTCAGGTTTGCTCATTTTACATGCCCAGGTTTGTAACCCAGGCATCCTGAGGGGCTGTTTCACTTCTCTGGAAAAGGACATGTCCTGTCTTGCACTGATTAAGCCATTGCAGATGTGCAGCTCAATCTGGTGTTCACATAAGGCTTTCTATTTTTTAAGGTTAGGAGTAATTTTAATGTGGTTCCCATTTGTCGTTAATCCAGTTCACCCCAGNAGTTAGGAGTAATTTTAATGTAGTTAAATTACTCCTAATTACCATTTGTCGTTAATCCAGTTCACCCCAGGGAACACAGTAGGCCCCCTGGTTTTGACAAGGTGAGGGCTTGCTTACTGCCTGTACCTGGAGTATCTGTGTAGTTTGTTGGTGCTAGAGCCCATGTACCTCACCCTTTGTTTTGATATGTCTGGAAACTGTCCACTCTATCTTTTCTTTCATCATTATTTCATGGATTCTGAGGCTGTGTTCATGTTGAGTAACGTGCTGTGTACCAGCAAAGCATTGCACATCTATAACGGATGCAGAAAGGGAGGCAGGGCAAGAACTCCTGGATCTGCTACAAGGAAAGTTTTGGAAATGTCTTTAACATTGGATAAATTCACATCTGGCCTAGTAGATGTGGGAGTGAATCCATCACAAACATATTTAGCCAGCCTGGTATGCAGCTTAAATAATGAGATTGAGGACCAACCTTTCTGGTGGTAGGATTGCTCACCTTTTGCAGTTGGATAGAAGAATGTTTTTCTAGTTAGCCAGGCTGAAGTGGACAGGCTGATGGAACAGGAGTTGATTGGGTGGGTTTATGTGGTGCATTTTAGAAGCCCTTTTCAAATTGTTTTGGCCATATTGCGGTGCTGTGCTGACTCATATTTGTCTCGACCTACTTTTCACCAAGATGTAAAATAAATCCAGATATGGAGACTGATTTCATGAGCTTGTTACATCCTGGCTTACTCTCATTAGAGTAAAAAATCTGTTCTGTGAAAATTGAGTTCTCAGTAGCTTTCCTTTAGCAACAGCTTCAACTAGCTTTGTAATGAAATAATGAGGTGAAAAAGGTGTTTAATTTTGGCACGCTAGCATTTTCACACAGGTCACTTCCCCATCTTGCACTGTTTCATTCCAATAGCATGTCCAATGTTTTTGACATTCAGAGTTGTGAATAATAGATCCATGTGTTGCCTTATTAAGCCTTAATTTTGTGGGGGATTATCAACCTGAAATTTCTTTTTGACTTGTATTTGTCCTGAAGTCAAATTGATTGACTTCTTAGTTCTGTTTATTCCAGTTTATATGGAAGTTTAAATATCCCAATACATGGAAAATTTTATTTTTAGATCAGTGTGTTTTAAAAACCCAACCAACAACAAAAAAAGGTAATTTCTATACTACAGGAGTCATAGCTCTGGGGTAGAAACTGATAATATATCAAAATAAAGGTGTAATTATGCTAACTGTATATGGATTTTTGCTTTGATATTTGTAACATTGTGTTCTCTTTGGCATTGTTTATGTACTTTTAAAAATATTCAAAAATGGAATACTTCAATTTACATAATTATAACTTTTTTCAATAAAGTCAATGTATAGTATCACAGACTAGCAAAGTGGAGATAGTTTTACAAGGCTTAAAGGATTTTTTTAGGACACATAATGCCAAGGTTTGCTGCTCCCTAATTGTGTTATCCTGTTTTGCAGGTGGAACTTGACATCTTGTGGGACGAGCGTGGCCAGCTCGGAGTGCAGCGAGGAGCTGTTCTCATCGGTCTCAGTGGGGGATCAGGATGATTGTTACTCTCTGCTGGATGACCAGGACTTCACCTCTTTTGATCTGTTCCCTGAGGGCAGTGTCTGCAGTGATGTCTCCTCTTCTATCAGCACATACTGGGATTGGTCAGACAGCGAGTTTGAGTGGCAGGTAAACTGGTTCCACTGGAAATGTAAAATTTTATGTAGACTGTTGCATGCTGGATTTAGCTGTAGTTGAAAAGTAATAGAATAAAATATCCTGAGTTGGAAGGGACCTACAAGAATCACTGAAGTCCGGCTTCTGGCCCTATACAGGACAAGCCCAGGAATTACACCCTGTGTCTGAGAGCGTTGCCCAAATGCTCCTTGAATGCTGTCAGGCTGGGTGCTGTGACCACTGCCCTGGGGAGCCTGTTCTAGTGCCTGACAACCCTCTGGGGGAAGAACCTTTTCCTTATACCTAACCTTAACTTCCTCTGACCTGGCATCCTGATGTTGCCTTGTGTCCTGTCCCTGGTCACCAGGGAGGAGAGATCAGTGCCTCCCCCTCCTCTTCCCCTTGTGAGGAAGCTGTAGACAGCTATGCAGTCTCCCCTCAGTCTCATCTTCTTCTGAACAAACCAAGTGACCTCAGACTTGTTTCTTTCTAACTACTGAACATAGGAGCACATATCTGAATCTTGAAAGATAAAAAAAATGTTTTGTTTAATTTTATTCCAACCTCCTTAATCAGGAGGAGAGAATGAAGGTCAGCTCTCCAAAGAAGGATACTTACATATTGTGGTCGTTTGGTTTTAGGGACTGGTGTGTGTTTCTTGTAGCCATGAGTTTAGACCCTTTGTACTGAGGATCTGCCCTGCTAATGAAATCTGTTTATAGATGTCTGGTCCTACTGAAATTGTCTAGGTAAAGTGTAGAAAGTCTTGCCATAGCTTATTTCCATCCTTTTTTTTTTTTTCTGTGCCAGTAAGAGTACAGAGCTCATTTTGTCTCGCCAGAATGGGAGAAGTGTGAAGGTGAATCACATCCTTTTCCCTTGTCTGTGCTGGATGCAGTCCTTGTTGGGTATCTCTAGTTTGTGATAGTCTTCCCTGTTCAGCAGTTTTTCGAATGTGATACGCATTTTTTAATATATTATAGACCTAAACTGACTTTTTATATTAAAGACTTAAATCAACTATGAATGTATACATAACTTTGAAATAGGCAATGTAGGACTTCAGCATTTGTTGGGGAATACTTGAAAATTTTGTCATAAAGCTTAGAGCATGCAGAGAGTCTTTTAAGGACAGTACAAGAACTGAAAACTGATTTCAAGAAAGCTCAAGTCCTGTTCCAGAAGATGCAAGTGAACTTGAGACATGTATTGAGATCAGCTTTGAATTTCTGACTGGTTTAGTCCAGCTGCTGGTCTCAATGTATGTTACATCACTGAAGTTACAAGTGTGTGTTTACAATGCAGCCTGTAGGAACAACTCACGTTGGATCCCAAAGATTCAGAGCTTCACTGAGTTGTGAAATTTTAATTGCCTGATAAACTTGGCAATGGTTTTGAAAAGAAGCCATTTCCTATGCCTTAGTTAGCTGACAGTATATTTAATTGGTAACTAGCTTTTTTATTACTCTTTGTTTTTTAAAACAAGCTTTTCTTAAGAGACTTACTTGATTGGATTTATAGGATTTTGGAAAGACTTTCTTGTAGCTCTTTATGGTGTTATCTGGGAGAATCTGAGCACAAGTAATCCAGCTGTCCCACTTTAACTGGAAGTGCATTCAGAAATCATATGTGCGTTGTATAAATAAAGCTAGCTGAAGTTCTCAGCTGCTTCCTGGTAAATGATAGTGATTTTAATTGAATTGTCTTGTGTAATTATGGAGTTCTGTAGGAATTACAGACCTACTTTAAAATTATCTTCCTTAAACTAGACTTATGCTCCAAAATGGGAGATTTAGGTTTAGCTTTGGATTGTAATGGACAATTTCCACTGACGGAGAAGGGAAATAGTTGAAATGCATCATCAATCTGCTGTTTTCTTAAACACAAATTTTTAAAAAGAGGATTGATAAGTTCAGAATAGTGTGAATTGAGTTTGCTGCACTTGTTTGTGGGAAGATTTAAGGGAGTATTACAGGTTTATGAGTAATTACAAAGAGTTTGTTAAGTACAGAGGTAATCAATGCTTTGCTAATTTGATGGTATGTTTTGAATTGTTAATAGTGTTAGAATGATTTACAATCTGCCTACTGTATTCTAAAGCTTTGTTCTTCCTCTTGCATGTTACAAGTTGCCTGGCAGCGACATTACAAGTGGGAGTGATGTGCTTTCTGATGTTATCCCGAGTATTCCAAGCTCTCCCTGTCTGCTTCCCAAAAAGAAAAACAAGCATAGGAATCTTGATGAACTTCCATGGAGTGCAATGACAAATGATGAACAGGTGACGTTTTTCCTATGTGAGAACTGCAATGTACAGAAGAACTTCCAATTAAAAGACACAACTTAAAAGCCATCCTGTTTGCTGTAGGCGTAAATGCAGACCTGTGCAGTACTACTTGATTCTCAAAACTAAACCTTGTCCTTTGGATCTGTAGGAGGCAGTTTAATGCCTACTCAAGTTTTCATCTTAGGTTTTTAAGGCTACTCAAGGCTAGAATTATGACATTTGAGCATGTTTTATTCTGTCGGTTCTTTCTTTTTTCTGTCTCTCATTTAGAATCATTAATACTTCGAAATGACCTGCCTTTCTTTGGATCCTAGGTTGAATATATTGAATATTTGAGTCGCAAAGTCAGTACAGAGATGGGCCTTCGAGAGCAACTTGATATTATTAAAATTATTGATCCTACTGCTCAGATCTCACCTACAGATAGTGAATTCATTATTGAATTGAACTGTCTCACAGATGAAAAACTGAAACAGGTGAGTTAAGGTTTGTACATTTGACTTTAGAATTTCAGCATCTGATTATATCTTGCAAAATCTTATGGACTTCTGATGAATTTTTATGCATAATCATTAGGTATAGAGAGAGACACTAGAGCACAATACTGTCAGTGATGGAAAATAGAGTTCAAAAGCATATTGTGTGTATTAAACCCTTACATAAAAGATAGGCCATATATTCTCATTATGTGTTAAGCCAGAGCTGGTGAGTGTGTAATGAGTTATGTTGTGGACCTGGTGCTACTTATGGCACTGTACTCCACTTCATGATCATCAGCTAGCTGAGAGTCTTCGTTTGCTCACTGAATGTAAACTAGCATTTAAAACTCCAAAAGATTGGAATTCATTGGCGAAGACTGTAAATTTCATGTAGAAAGGGATAGAGAATAATGCATTTTAAAGATGTTACAAGATGCTAATTATAATAAGGGAGGGTGCCTGGCTGATAGGGTAGATACATCCTGCTGTCTTTTCAGTCACTGAATTATTGAGATGTGTTGTTGGGAGGAGATTAAGTGTCCAAACAAGCTGAACTCCTCAGTGTTGTACTGATAATGATGAAGATAAAGTTGAAAATGGAAAACATTCACTGCTTTTATGGGCTTGGTCTGTTTCGTATTTCAAGGATTTTTTTAAGAGTCATCTTAAAGTAGAAAAGTGCTGCTCTATTTGCGCCCACTTTTGTTTTGAGTATACCTAGCGAAAGAAAGGGGTTTGACACATTGAGGAAACAACTTAGTTCAGCTGAACTTGGCTGATATTCCTGTTTGGTGTTAAAATTATAACATATTGTTACATAGTCACAAATATGACAGGCAGGAGAGAAAAGAACCCTCCAGCCCTTGCTACTTATTTTTCTTCCTTCCATAGTGAAACAAATGTTAACTTAGTTAATTTCTTTGGGTGACTCCAGGTCTCTTGGGATTTAAGCAGCCGCAGGAAAATGTTTTAAAAGCCTAACTGAACCAACTCAGTAAGTTCATCATTATTAATAGGCAGGTTGTGTTTTTTCCATGAAAAGGAGTATCTCAGTGCAGCATTTATCAAGGTATAGTAATTTTACTGCCTCTGTTCTAAAGGTGAGAAACTATATCAAGGAACATGGACCTCGCCAGCGGTCTGCAAGGGAGAGCTGGAAGAGGAGCAGCTACAGCTGTGCGAGTACCAGTGGTGTGAGTGGTGCCAGTGCCAGCAGCAGCAGTGCCAGCATGGTCAGCTCAGCAAGCAGCAGTGGCTCCAGCGTTGCCAACTCGGGTTCAAACTCCAGTGCCAACATGAGTCGAGCGCACAGTGACAGCAATTTGTCCACAAGTGCTGCAGAAAGAATTCGGGATTCAAAAGTAAAGTTTCTGGTTATGTACATCTGTATTTGTTAAGCTGTCTTAACTCTTGAAGTTTGCTCATGAAGCTTGCTCGTCTTACCTGGGATGTTTGTTCTGAAGGAACAGAGTAACTGTGTTATCTAGCTAAACCAGTGATCATAAGGAATTTAAACTTGTGCTCTTCCTGTCACTTCTAACCAAAAGCCTGATGTTTGTATGTAGTAGATATTCTAATACCTTTTGTTTAGGATAAGTTGAGTGGGCTTGAATAAGGGCTTATGCATATAACTTAAGAAAAAAATTGTTTAAGAATAATCACTGTAATCTAGGCATAACTTCTGGACAGTAGAGACACCCTTGATTGTTTTTGGTTTTTTTCCTCAACTAGAAGTTTCATCAGACTTTTTGAATCTTCTTCAGTTTATTCTTCGAGCATGTCTCATGAGATTCCATGGTGAGAAGAGATCCACTGAAGCATGTTTCATTTAAAGTAGTACTGTGGTACTCCTGTCCCCATAATTTTAATTTCAAGTGTGGAGGAGAGGAGCAGTTCTTTCTTGCTCTTCAGCATCTTGGGTTTGTTAAACGTGAGACTGTAACATTTCTCCAGCAGTAAAGATTCCTCCAATTAAAGACTAGACTCTGCAGCATCACAGGGTAATGTCGTACCTCATAATTCAGTTGTGGCAAATTGTCTTGATAGTTTAATTCAGGTATGATTTTGGATAAATGTTTACACCACCTCTGAGAATTCGCATTTGTTATTTTTCAGAGCAGATGTTATTTTAGAGGTTAATTTATGTTTGCCAGCTTTAGAGGTGTTTTTTCTAATTTACAGAAAAAATCTTATGTTTTGTCTCTTCTGTATTTTGGCAGAAACGTTCCAAGCAACGGAAACTCCAGCAAAAGGCCTTACGGAAGAGACAGCTGAAAGAACAAAGACAAGCTCGTAAGGAAAGACTGAGTGGATTATTTCTTAATGAAGAAGTGCTGTCTTTAAAAGTGACTGAGGAGGACCATGAAGGAGATGTGGATGTTTTAATGTGACAGGGGTGAATTTATCAGTGTTCTTTCTAAGCCTTAAATGTATTATCCTTATTGTTTACATATATTTCTTGACCAAATTTTGATTAGTGTTAACAATACAAACCCGATCTTTTCTCAAGTGTAATTTTGCTAAGAAGGTCTAAGTATTGATTAACTTCAGCTTTTTGAGACTAATTTTGCAACAAAGAATTCAGAAACTTACCTGACTTCTGAAAAGCTGCTGAATAGATATAATTTTAAGGAAATATGAACTTGGCTAACACACTAACTTGCACGTAAGTCTAGGGGTGCTTTTGGATGATCAAAGCATGCATTACTATGCTTCAGCTTTTTTGGTTTTTTCCAGCTTAGAGTTAGTATTACACTTGACTTGTTCTGTCTTCCTTTCCCATTAATAGGAAGATTGGTTAGCATGAGGAAAAATCTTTTGCTCTTTGGGGCTTTCTTCAGCCTTGCTCTCAATTTGTACAAAATCAAAGTACTGTTGATACTTTTCTAAAAGTTGCAATTTAACTCAAACTACACAGAAGACAAGAAGCAGGACATCTAATGCAGAGAATCTGTAACACAAATACTGCCTAATAATGTAGTTCTTAGGAACCAACTAAATTCTAAAAAAACCCCTTGAAATAATTGCAGGCTTAGTCTTCAGAAGGTTATTTTGCTGCTCAGTATCTTATGATTGTTACTAATGGTTTACCAGTACATCCCTAGTATTTCTGTGAAAAGATTCCAATAAAAACACATTTATGCATTGAAAATACACTAATCTGCAATTAAGTTGTCTAGGACACTACTTAAAATAGTTAAAAACACTACTGGAAACAGAACTGTGGCACACAACTTCAGTGGTTTTCTTCCCCAGAAGCATATCTAAATAGATTCATATTGTTGACAGGAGAACTTAATGCAGCTATACTTTTTTAATTGTATATTTAGCTGAGTTTGTCTTCTGTGTGGGTCGTTACACCATGACATGTATCTCCTTTTGTTGTCTATCAGCTTTTGAAATTTCTCATGATAAGAAAATTAGGTAAAATTGTGGCTTTCAGTTAGGGAAGTAATAGCAGTTTCAACCTTTATCCTAATTCTGACAATCTTTAATCTGATTTTAGTCTTTATCTTGGAACTACTTTTATAGAACTCCTTCCCCCCATGGCTGAGATAAAAATGATAGTTCTAAATTTTAATGTGAAATTTAAAAGATTATAAAAGTATTTTTGAGTAGTGAGTTTAGGAAATTATTTTTTATTATGTTGATGCTTCATGAATTTTGCTCTTGAATTAAGGAGTTTGACAGTGTAGTGTGGCCACAGGTGTCTGTAATTGCAGGATATAGCCCAATCCTGCAGAATGCATGATCAGCTTTAGGACTTCTGACAATAATGTTCCATGTCATTCACAGATTTATTAGCCCTTATAGCTGAAGTATTTTCCTTTCAGAAGTGGCATTCCTTTTAGCCTCAAAATAAACTGACCAGTAAATTATCTGAACAATGGCCTCTGAAAGTGTTTTGATAAGAAATAATTGAGGTCCATAGGCAAACTGGTATGTGTGAACTTACTGCTGCTCTGCAGCAGGTCCCCAGGCTTGGCCATTGACTGACTAAAAGCCAGGTAATGTCATTTTAAGCTCATGTTAGCTGTCCCATATGGCCAGTTATTTGTCCACTAACCACAAGTGTGTCTGTTACCTGTCAGTATTTGCTTGTACTGCGCTGTTGCTAGTTGATGCCTCCCTCCTGTATAATCAATACTGAAAACTTCTTAACAGTATGCACTTTACTGAGAATTTAGATTGACTTAAATCTGGAGCTTCTTTTAAATATCTTGTATGAAAGATAAAATTTAATTGCTATCAATTTGGCTAATTTCAGGGTGCAGTTGTTAAACTCTTGCATGATAATGGATGAATTAATCATGAAATACTTCACCATGTATACACTGTCACGGTCCAGTACAACCTTTATTTTCTGCAGTGACTTTGAAATGTGATTGAATTTTTTTTCTGAAGACAAATACACAATACTCTAGAGAATTGAAACTCTGAAGTGAATTGTAAGAAAGGTGCAATATCTCAGTGTGGTGGAGCATGAAAGTGTGTCACTTTATTCTATTTCAGCAGTTATTCGGAGTTTAAAATGCCTCAGGTTTTGTTGAGAAAAGACCCCATCATATTGATGAGGTACAGTTCATTCTGGTCGCCTGTCTACTAGTTTCCAGAGATCATGAAGTGAGGAAGGATAGTATTTCCATCATAGTGTGATCATGTAAGTATAAATTATTCTAAGTGATTAGATGGGTCCAGTTGCTCATCTGTTACATTGGGCGAAAAGGTCCTGGGTGCCAGAATAGCTGATTGTGCTGTGTTATCTCCAGCAGGTACTTCAATCATGTGTCTGACACTTAAAATGATAGAAGAGAGTGGATTTCCAGGGATTCCATGCTAATAATTTATAGCTCTGTGATCTCATAGATCCAGGATGCTCCTAAGACTACAAAGAATACAGAACTGAATGTTCTGGTAAGCATGCAGGATAACATCTTGCTTACCTTGAATGTTCTTTGCCAAGTACTCAGAGATACAATGTTGTCATTTCCTGATCTCAGAGAATCAGACCTGAAGTGACTGTGGGATTCAAGACTTCTCACATACTTGTACACATTTGGATTTTTTTTCCTTTTTCTTTCTCATCCTCTGTAGTTCTAGTAACACACCCATTTTGTGGTGGAGGGAGGTTTTTTGTCAGATTCATGTTTTTCCCTGCGGTATGCTCAATGCTTACCCAGGAAGACCCCATCCCTGGAGGTACTTAAAAGAGATGTAAATATGGCACTTAGAGACATGGTTTAGTGGTGGGCTTGGCAGTGTTAGATTTAGGGTTGGAGTTGATGATCTTAAAAGGACTTTTCTAATCTAAATCTATGAATTTCATTAGTCAAACAGTTGGACTGTCAGTGAAATCTGGTCTTGCTGATTTAAGTTTTGGCCGTTGTGGCTCCAGGCATAACTACTGGGTTCTGATGAAGAAGAGTAACAGCTAAAATAATGCATCCTTATTGTGTTTTTTTCTTAAAAAAGTAAATTAAATCTCTGCTTTTTATTAATAGAGAAAAAATGTAAAGCTTAAAAGCAACATAGAGACACACAAGAAAAAGCTCGTAGTTACATGGCTTCGTGGTACTGAAACTGTGTCTGTAGGAACTTTGTACCCACTGCAATGTGAATATGATCAATTTACACTCTGTAATGATAACAGTTTGCTTCCATGGTAACTTTTTCTCTAAAAAGGCTTAGAAGGAGCACTGAAAGTCTGATTGCAACAGGACTGTAAACAGGAGAGAACGTTCTTTTCTAATATGATTTTAAATATGAGGAAGAAAGCTGCCTGACAAACTTGGCTGATTTCTGTGTATCTGATGTCATCTTTTGTTAAAATACCTATTTTTTTTAATCTGGGAAGCTGATAAAAAGATGGTTACAATATGCTCAGTATGGGGTGCTTACTTGGAAGAGCGAAAGAAAAGTCTTTGCAAGACTTTCCTGGGCTCAAATTTTAGTTCTCATATTGTGGTTTGAAACCTGTGAAGATCATTCTCTGGGAAGAAAACAAACCAACCAACCTGCTTGAACTTACTTACATGCATTTACATCAGAGTGCATATACAATACAGAAAGATAAAAATGGCAATATTTACTGTTCATCTGTGCTGAATGGCCTGAAGCCATTTCTTTTCTCCTAACGCTCTTTCAGCTTTGAAATCAGTTGATGCATTGGTCTATAAATATTAATAAACCTGACTGTTTTGGGAGCTTCTAAAGTTCATTCATATAAGCCAGATTTTCATGGCAAATGTTGTTAGATTTATTGGTTCAATGTTCTTAAGCTTACTGATGTTGCAATTCTTGGGCACAGAAAAGTCAACAGTTCTCCATTTAAGGATTGCAAAGATTAGTTTATTAATCTATCAAGGGCAAATCTTAGTAATATTTAAAGTTTGTCTATTTTGACTGTTAACTCTGGTGAATCATATTTGCATTCTCTCTCGTCTGGCTAACTTTAAAACATTTCCAAATGACAAATAAATTCTTCAGTGTAAAAAAAAATAATTGTAATATTGAAGCCTTGAATATAGTTAATAACCAAAGCAAGGGGAAGGTGGGGGGGGTTGATTTTTTTTTTTTCTTTTTGTTGGGGGGGGAGATGAGGGTATAGATTAGAGTATATGGTATTGCTTCAATTGAGGGTTTTTTTTTCCCAGGTTCTCTGCTAATTGTATTGCTAAAATGCACTTTTGTATAGAAAACCGTTCTCTGTACATTCTGTATCTACTTTACACAATGTTTATAGAGATTTTTTTGAAGTTATGAAGGATTTACTGAAAGCTCTGATGCTGTTGAATTCAAGTTTTCATTGTATTTGAAAATAGTTAAGTGCATATTGAAGTACAGGTTGGAATTAAAATTAATGATATAACAAAGATATTCTAATGAAACTATGTGGTGTCTTCTTCAGAGCAGGGGGGTTCGTATGCAGGAGCTGCGGAGTCACTGTTTGGGCAGAAAATACAAATAAAGTGGTACATCTTAACTGTTCCTGATGGCAGAAAGCAATCTGGTCCCCCCTTAACTAAAGGAGTTTGTTATCCACAAAATCTGACAAGAATTGTTTCATAGGGAAGCAGTTAATTGTTGTGAATTATATAACCCAAGGTCATGTACTTAAAGCTGTCTGTCCTTTGTTTTGATTCCTGTGCCAGAGGTATTTTTTGATATATATTCTCAGCACCAGCAAGGACACAATGGCTTTGCCATTACCAGTCTTTGAATAGGCAAGAGTGAGGACACAGCTTGTGTAAGTTGTGTCCCTGAACCAAATTTGCCTTCTGCAGTACTGCAGTTTGAAGTGTAATACTGCAAAAACTCATTTTTTCCCCTTGGAATCCAATAAAAAAATCCTGAAAACCCGAGAAGAGTATAGCTGGCATAAGGATGTATTCCTCAGTGTGCAGAAGGTTTCCTACAGCATCTCAGGGATCTAAAACTTTTGTCTTGGCTATGGCTCATCAAACACTTCTGGGAGATGATTCTCATCAAACACTGACAGAAGTTAAAATTGACCAAGTGTTGTTATCCCAGTTTCTGTAGATGTCAAGGGATGGAGAAGGACAGGGTGGAAAATGCTGCATATCACAGCAAGTCTTGTCAAACTGTGAGAGATCTTTAATTGTTGTGAATAGAACTGTGGAAGCTCTTGCTCTTGTGGTGCTTTGCCTTCACCTGAGCAGCCTGCTTGTGTGTTTTTTCTGTTTTCACCCAAAGGTGAGTGACAGTGTGGAATGTTTTGCAACAAAAACCAAATTGAAATGTTTCCAAAGACCTTGACCCATTGGGATGTTCGCCTGTTGTAAGGGCTGACGTTTCCTTGGATAGCGCCCAGAAGCTGCAGGGAAGCTGATGCTTACGCTTTCTGATTCCCAGGAACTTCCCCAGTCTGTCCTGTTGCAGCAGTTCATTATCAAGGTACCAGTTGCCATGGGTGAGTCTGATCTGCTGGCAAGCAGCTGCTTGTCACTGGGGTTACATGGACACAACTAAAGATGTTATGAATCTCTTATTAGCCCTCTCTAAGCATTTCTTCATTTCTCTCTCAAGTGTAGCCAGTATTACTGCATTGAGAAAGTCTCATTTGTTGGCCAAACACTATTTAGGCACAAGCTGAATGGAGATTTCCACACTGGCAAAACCAATTGATAAGCTTGATTTACTCAATTGACAGGGCAAGGTGTCATTGGCTGCGGGCTTGCTGTCCTCAATCTGCTCTTACTATACTGGCCTGAACTGTACACTTCAGCCAAACATTTTCCAGTACAAAACTAGTCATAGTTTGGTTTCCTGAGATCCTTTGTATGTGTTCTTAAAGATCCCATGCCCTACTGGGTAGAAAACACTTTTTCACCTCCTTCTAGAACATTCATCCATTGTAAATTGCTTCTCTAGTGCTGAAATAAAATTTAAATTTAAATCCAAATCTACATTTCTGTTCTGAAATCTCATTTCTTGCTCTTTCCTCCATGCTGCAGTGACTTACACCTGGCAGCATCACTGTTGTAAGAACTTGTTTCTGATAATGGAGAACACATTGCTGAAGCTAAAGCGTGATAATTCATAGTGGCATTAGAGTATTTTTAATCCTGCTTCAGTGGAAACAACTGCTATATTTCTACAAAGTTTCTCAAAGAAGGAGGATTTATTGCAGTAGCTGACGCTGGAGTTTGACACCGCTGTGCCGATTCTCCTGGCCGGTACCTCGGCCCGTCTGTTGTCACCAGGGGGAGCACTTTGGTCATTTACTGGGTTTTAAAGTGCAGCTGCCACATTGCTTTGCTACAAACGCTTTCCTTTATTCTGTTACGTCCTGTTAAAAGATGTTAGGGGGATTTGCTTTGCCTCTTATGCTGTTTTTGAAGTAGGGATCTGTCTGCTAAGGGTCAGTTTCACAATAATAACGTTTCCGGTGACTAAGGGAAAAGTTAGCTTTTTCTATTCATGGTGATTGCTAATTCTTGCCTGGTCCTGCTTATTGCAACTGAAAGGTGGAAGTACACTCCTGTTTAGTGTTAACTTTTGTATGCACTGTATTGCTGTTTAAATTTCCTGGTTTCTGTTTTGAATTCAGACTTCCTCACTGGGGGCTGCGAATTTTGCAGTTGAAAATATTAGGTGATGATAGAAAACAAGCAGCCAGCTTGTAATGTGCTGAGTCTCATAATGTACATAGCTGTCTGTCCCTGGGAGGCAGTGCAGAAAAGATGTAGCTTGACTAGCTTTATTTTTTTTTAAATAATAACCTCTGAATTGGGCTTCCTTTGGAGCAAAGGAAAGTACTGCTTCAAAGGGAGCTATTCTGTAGTGTCTCTTTTTCTCTCTTTGCTTGTCTGACAGTTACTGCTACCTTTCAAAAAGCTTACTAACACATATAACTGCAGAGAACATGTGAGGAGTTCTCCCTGGAATCTTGGGTTTGTTCTTGGAAGTCAAGATTTTAATGGTTCTGTGCAGGACTAGGAAGGCTTTGAGCACTTTTATGTGATTGCGGAGCCATCCTCCGTTGTGTCAGTAGCTGTCATAAAAACAGTAGCAGATTCTAAAGTCTTTAATTGTAGGATATTTCCCCTACACAAGATGTGTGCCCAAATAATCTTGAAAGGAGGGAATAAAGTTTTAAATCATGATCACAGAGTAAAGAGATTTAAAATGTGGCAGATAGCTGTTTATATCTACATAGCTTGTTTTTCTTGACACCTAGTTCGTGTCTATACTGCCTGAGAGCAGTAAGCTGTGAGTACAACATGGCAGCTCATTGCAGGAGTTGCTGAAAACATAGTTTTAATCCATTATAGACCATCCTTGTTATTTAGGTTATTCTCATTTCATGGTATTTGTTCCCTTTCTTAGTCTGTTAAAAATCGATTTAGTCCTTGCTTTCTTTGTTCAGTGTAGAAATAAACAATTAGTCATAGGATTTTGTTTTACTTTCCGTTATGCCTAGTAGAAGCAAAGGAAGAGCTGAAACGAGTTCATTTTAATAGCTGGTCAATTTTCAGGTATGGACAGCGTCTAGACATAGTTTAGATAATTTTGTGGGTTTGATATCTCTGCGTTCCAGAGGTATTTAAAGATGCCATGCACCAATTATGATCTTGAGGAGCACTGGAGGTATACAAGAACTGTGATGATGGGCATATGCTTTGACCAATAAATGCTCCTCATGCAGGGCAGGTTTGTGCATGTCCAGAGATTTTGTTCTTGACTTTGTTCCAAAGCCGGAGCACAGTGATGTGTTCACTGCCTGGCTGATACTTTCTGGCAAGAGCAGTGTCAGCTGCTTAGCAGTTGCTATAAATTCTTTTTGCTTAGGATCTCACAACTCCTGGGTGGTTCTATTTGGCAACTCCTCTCTGCTCTTCTAGAACATAGATCAGTTTGGGGACCTCTGTATCCCATCTCTTTGTTACTGCTGAACAAAGCAAAAACATTGCGTGTTAGGAGGATCTAAAAACTTGTACTTATGGTGGTGACTTTCACCACACGCTCACAAATATATTTATTATATTCAACTAATTACTCCCTGCTGAAAGTATAATGGAACATTAAAGTTCATCAAATTGTCATGTATTTATTTCATGTTCTTTAAATCATGTTTGATATTCAGCCAGCTCTGCTTTGGAATAGTCTCTCTCGGGTAATACAGGGGACCAGGGCCTATCATGTCTAGGATTGGTACAACCTTTTACCCGTGGTAGATGGAAATGATCACTTCAGCGAGAATTATATTGACTAATTCAGAAGGCAGATAAAAAAATGCATGAGTCTGTGTGAGTATTTAATTTTATTATATTCAGGGTGAGGAAAAAAGCACAATGGTGCTAGCAAGCCTTTATGAAGTTTGAAAGAATGTTTTTTTTCTGCTTAATTTTAAAATAAGATGAGTTTATTTACCAAATAGAAAATATTCACAGTGTGTGTTTGACTTATAGACATGTTGCTCCACAAATGCATGCACTTCCTCCTGAAACAATTTAGGTCATAAAACTGTTTGTAGAAGTTACGTTAGCCAAGCAAAAATGAAGCAGTCTAAAATCTTAGCACAAACCCATTTGCGGACTGATAAACCCATTTTCAGACTGATAAAATTAGCGTTATTTATGGTCGAGATACCTTATTGGCATATGTATTAAAGTTTGGGGATATGTCTATTTTTCTTAGTATTGCATTAGCTGTAATTTCTATGTAATGCTTCAATTCATTTATATATTTGCACAACAGACTATCAGATAAAAAAGTGCCAAAATGTGTATAAGGAGGTCATCACTTTAGCTTAATTGCACACAAATTTCCTGCAGACTCTGATGCTTAAGACCAATAATGAGACTGCTACAGCTAGAATAAACGCATTAGCCTATAAATTTAGAGCTTCTACCTGCTATGTGAAGGGAGAATCATCTCTAAATGAGCCTAGTAACATGGATTTGTGATTAATCATTTTACTCAGTGACTCATCTATGATCACCGTACAACAAAAATGTCATGTTTGCTTAGTGGCATTAGCACAATTTATCTTCTCTGCATTCAGAGAATTGCCTTGTTGTCAATGTGGGACTGGGAATACAGCTGAGGAGTACTTTTGTTAAAGGACTTCTGATGTCACTTTATCTAAAGCAGAGTATAAACAAACAAAAGAAATTTTATAACTGTTCCCTTCCTTGAAATTTAGTTATTCTACTTGGTCAGGCCAAACCATTTGCAGTAATGATCTTGAATCTGTAAAACAAAACTAATTTAACCTTGAAAACTGGTATTATTCAAGTTGTCTCTGAGTTTTTCTTTTTAAGGCTATCCCTGAAAGTTAACTCTGTTTTTGAGACAATTTTGCTTTCCTTGTTGCAGAGTGCTTCTTGTTACTGCAATGCTCAGGGCCCATGGACTTGTGGATGTCAAGTTTGAATAGGTGTTCTCTAACCCAGTCTTTTTTGACCAAGGGAAAGTCTTCCTTCCAACATTCCTCCACCCTGGTTTCCTGAGTCAGAGACTCCTGGGGGTTGGTCTTCTCAGTGAAGACAATGCAAAAGTGATAAAATGGCTCACTTTGAGTATCAGAACTGAGAAAGAGAAATGCCAACCCAACACCCTCAGAGGACTTTGGTTTAAAGAGCAAAATGTACAACCAGAAGCTTTGGTGAGGATGAAGAATTCACACCTGCCCTGTATTGCCTACTCAGTGACTAAAAAGTCCAAGTTAAATCTCTGCATTAGGAATTAATTAAAAAAAAAAATCATTAATACTTGCATGTATGCACAAATATAGCTGGCCTCTGGTTATGCATTTACAGGTTCAGGGTTTCTTGTGACCATGGAAGCTGAAAGTTATCTTTAAAGGAGGAGACACAGTCCTGCAATTTCACAATGGCATCAGTGAAGCTTTAATAAAAACACTACCTACAGTGAATGCTTGCAAGCTTGGATAATACATCTGGAGAAGGGCATATCCATGTGATAAAAGCTGAATTTAAAGAAGAGCCAGGGGTTTGTTGCTGCTCCTGTGACAGTGTTGGTTTTTTCCTTCAGCTTTACAACTGAACCTGCTGCCTCTGTGCCATTTAGTGATGATCGATGTGAACATGCTGGAACTGTTTACATGAAGTGAGCTGAATCATTCAACCTAATATTCATTTGTTTGACTAAAGCCTCTTTAGAGCCACTTGTGATCTGATGACTAACGTGGCACAAAGATGCTAATGCTCAGTGTATACATAAATCATTAACTACTTAATTTGGATTTGGAAACCTGAGGCAACAGAATGCTCCATGGAGAAACAGTTATATTTATCTCTCTCCATCCTGAACCACCTGTCTCCAGAGATCTGGAATGCATTAGAAAAATTAATGTAGTGACTGAACTAAATCTAGATCTTCTGTTCCAGAAAAAAGCAGCATTTTTTGCAACTAGAAAAGCATGGAAATCTAGGATCTGTTCTGCTGAGACAACAATAATGAACTTGAGCAGTAAAGTAAGAAAAAAAGTAAGAATTGAGAAGAATCTGAGGCCAGCTATAATTTTTTAAAAAATATTTTTGGAGGTGGTCTAAATAAGAGAGTTTGTGGAAGAGAAAAAGGAGTTTTTGTTCCCTCTTTAGCTCCACAGAATAGAATTTGAAGTCTCACTTTAAAGTGAGACCTGAACGCCCCATTTCAGCAGTATTTCAGCCCATTCCTGAAGGCATATTTAGCTACATTTCTTTAGTGAAGTGTTTTGGCACTGATGGGGAAAGTGTATCTTCCAAACTGATAAACTCTCTTGCTGGATGCATGTGATGTGAACAATTTTCTGCCATTCAGCTTCCTCTTCTTGTCACTATTGTCTTGTTCCTTCCCCCTGGTTTGTTAATGAGCTGTGTCCCCCTGACTAAAATACCATAAAGAATATTATTGATAATGGAGCCTAATGGAACATGGGACTCTGTGCTGCTGCAAGACACTAAGCTGTAAACTTCAAAAAGGGAAATTTTGAGACTAGTTATATTTTTAGATATAGATTGCCAGTGGGAGGCATTTCATAATGGTATCAGTGAAAGAAGTCTATTCTCTGAAGCTTTTGTTTATCTTGTGTTACTTAAACCGGTTAGATGCTTGTATTTAAGTATGCATAGAGCAGCAAAGCTGCTTCTGTACCAAAGCAAGCTGATCCTGTGTTCATTCCTGCAGGTCCAAGATGTGTTACTGCCCAGTTCTTAGAGAGGAACACACAGTGCTCTGAGCTAACCTGGATTCTGACACATGATGAAAGGGAAGCAGGACCTTCTAGCATTCTTCCTGACTTAAAAATTTTGTTCCTTCTTTAATACTACACTACTACCAGATTGGACCTGTTTTCTTCATTTGAGTTGTTAGTTTGATCCTCTTGTGTAAAAGCGTGGTAAATGAGAATCTACTGGCTTGTTGCTTTTTTTTTGAATTTGAGCCATGTTGTCACCCTATGTTGTTAATGCTGAGTGTGAGTATTTTCAGGAACAAGGATTTTGTTTGCTGTTTTGGTAGAATGTTGTTTACCTGAATGGAAAGCTCAGCCCACCAAATCTGAATGTTAGACACATCTTTTATTTAGTAAAGCAGAAATTAAAAAAATTATTTTGTTTTTAACATCAGGTGACCTCACTTATTCCTAGAGAATCATTACTTAAATATTTAAGGTGGATTCTCTCAAAGGGTTTGATATGTCCTAGATAAAATGTTTGCTTCAACCTTAAATATATAACATCTAAACTCTACTCCTCTAGATCTTTATGGTAATATAAATTTGGAAAAGTGATATGCAAATTAAAAAATTGTTGGAGGGCAAACAGGAATTATCACATGCCTCAGAGAAATCAAAATAACTTCAATATTAGGATTTTACCAATGTGCTTTTATTTAGCTTAAAATCTTGAAAGTCAAGTTTAAGGGGCAAGTCAATATTCTCACAAGGACTTGTTTTATTTTATGATGTAAAGCTTGGAGATTACTTGTCAGCTACATTAGATTTTAAAGTCTGTTTTTACAGTGAGTGATAGATACACTTTAGAAGAAATAGTTCTTTTCCAGGGATATTATTTTAATTCTATTTCAAATATTGAGTGAAGAAAGCTTCAAAGAATTTAGTACAATAAACCATTGCTATGTTCAAGACAGTAATATAAGGGTTTTGGTTTTTTGGTTTTTTTGAGTTGCTAATAGCAACTTATGTGGCGAACATAAGTACAGCAATTTAAAAGGACACTGTGGTAATGTGAATTTCTTCAAGTAGTTAAATACTAATGTCTTTCACCACATCAATGTCAGCTCTGCTCCCAGTCAGCTAAAGACAAATGAACTTACCGTTTTCATTTGCTTTTTTGAATTGAAAGGTTTTCAGAAAACTTACAATAGCCAGTCTACTCTGTAATTTTAACTTGATTTATTTGAATTAGTGAAATCTTCAGTAAATACATCTGGGTACACTTCTTAAATATTTCCCCAGCGAGATTAAACATCTATTTACTTTAACTCCACTAATGCTCACAGACTTTTAATTGCAGTGCCTGACAAACTCCTCAAGAAAGGAGAAGTGAAGAAAGAGGAAGAGAAGGTCACTCATTGTAGAGAGCTGTTGCCCTGAGTGGGAGCGCTGGCTGCCATGCTCCAGCTGCTCATCTGAATGCCAGGCAAATGTGTTTGTGTGGTGGGAAGTGTAGCTGAATCATTACACTACAGGTTTCTTTTGTACATGTTGATCAGGAGGAGTATTTGTGTTCTTCTGAAGAACTTGCCTTTCTTGTGTGGTGTTCCCAGCTACTTGCTGCATCTATGTGCACCTAAGAGTGGCTGCACTCATGTCCTTCACCTTAATCTGTGTTTGGGGTGACTGGTTAATAGAAAAATGTTTAAAGCAAAATGTTAAATGGGAGTCCCATGTGTAGTGTCAATGCAGCCCAGACCTGTCAGAAGAGCTTGGCAATAAAATTGAGTAATTGCAATGTACATCCTTGAGGTGGAGTTCTACCCATGTTAAAATCAATGTCAACAGTTTAGTTGATTTTAGCCTTGGGTTTATTTGCTCTTTGCTGCTGGTAACCATGGTATGGCATGCATGGTTTTTAAAGAAGAATATGTGCTGTTGTCTTAGCTTGAGGCTTTATTGCAAAGGCTGTGGAAGTTGACAACAGGATTTTTCCTACCCAGAGCCAGGTCTGGACTTGGTGATGTCAAAATGCAAATAAAGGGCCTGTGCTCTGTCCTTCTTCATCTCTGTAGAATCCCCCACTAGCTGTCTCTAAGCCATCCTGCTTGAAATAGCAGAGACAAGTGCAAGTAATCTCCCCCACCACTGGCATTGCTGCCCTCTCAAAGATAATTCCACAGGCCAAATGTCTTGGATTGACCCAGAAGTATTTTCCAGGGTTCACCTTTAATTCTTTGTTTCCTGCTATTGCTGCTTCTGTTGTCCCAGGAATTCTCCCTTTAAAGAAGTAATATCCTGGCTGCCTGTTCTCTGGTAAACTCAGCAACACAAGCAAAGAAAGTGAGACACACAAAAGATGCCTTTTGAAACAGAAGCAAATTGCTTAAGAAAGAGAAGGCTCCAGTCTGCAAGAATTCTATCAATGCCTCATGCGCAGTGCCCTCTCCCTGGCTTTGAGAGGCACATTTAGAGACTGGATTCAAGGAGTGAGGAGCCGGCCTTGCTGATTCAGTGCACCAGTGTAATCGTCCTTGAGGCATTGCTTGGCTGCCATGGGCTCAGAATTCCCTTCTTGTTCCCTTTTGGTGTTTCTAAACAAATCTGAGCTTAACTGAGGACACCATTCCCTACCCTGGTAAAGTTTCTGAGAACATTACAGAGGAAAAGGTATGGTCAGTATTTTGAAAGATTGTATGAATTTTCTGCTATAATTAGGTAGAATATGGATGTAGCATTATAAGTTCAATTAAAAGCATGTCAATAAGAGGCAGTTGTGTGCTACATAAAAGATTCTTTTGTTGAAAACTGGCCTGAGTTACGACTGTTTTATACACATTAATTTGCTTTGTACATACAGAATAGAGCTGATTGAACAGCATGATTGTCTGACGAGAGCTGAAAAGCAGCACTTGCTGTACGTAATTTAAATTGAGCCCTATTATCATTTACGGATTTATTCTGCTTAGAATCAATAAGATGAAAAAGGGTCTGAAAGCTTTACACTAATGCTAATCACTTCTGGGTCAGTAACTCCTTGTGCTTAAGTTATGCATTTCTTCCCTGTATTCACAGAGCTACTTGGAAAGTGAAATATTTTAAATATCTTCCACTGAAGAGAATCTTCCTACTTCTACTTCACAGAGCATTCAGCATTGATAAATATTTTGTTGTATTGAAAAAGTTCCCTGAGAGGGAAGTGACACCAGCCAAATGAACAAAAGAGATGCTCTGGAAAGAAGCTCAGCACAGAGTGCCCTGAAAAATTTGTTATAAAGCAGCATTCTTGGTGGCTGGAGATTCAACTTGACCCTAGGATGCAGAGCAAAGCTGGGTTTGGGTAGCTGCAGTCATTTCACTTTCTGTTATAGGAACAATTTTATTCCTGGAAAATTTATCTTTTCATTTTAGAGAGGTATCATCAGGCCCAAGACAAAAGAGAAAAACAAGACAGACCAGAACCAAGATGATTTTGATAAACATATGTGATCAAGAGGGAATAAAATGAAAGGAATGTATGTGTATAAAGCAGAAAAACAGTAAAATAACCCTGAAAAGTCAACTTGACAAATTTTTTTGTCCAGTGAGACCTTGGTTACTCTCTTTTGGGCTGTGCTGGAGGGTTGTGTTTGGCAGCACTTTGTGCTGTGCAAAGCAGCAGGGTGAGTGGTGCTCCTCTCCCTGAGGACATTGTGCTTTGCAGACAGGGCAGAGTGTGGCAAATGGACAAATGTCTTGCCTAAGACACATGGAGGTGCAGGGGCAGAGTCAGAAGTAGAATTAGTCTTTCAAGTCCCAGGTGAGTGTCCCAGCCTCTGCACCCTGCTGCTTCTCTGTTCAGGTACAGGAAGGTTAGTTCTGGATGATTAAACCATCAGGGCTATAATAACTATAGACCATCACATTCACCACTGTTGGAGCTGATGGCCAAATCTTTGTTATTTCATCAACCAAGTGGCTTTCTCTCCTCATGCTCAGTTTCCCCAGATAGCTGAGAGTACTACTTTACAGGTTTAACTTTTTTTTTCAAAGTGTTTTAAAAAGCACATGTTAAACTTTTCTTGTATTAAAATGGGCTGGAGCAGCTAATACAATCTCTTGCAGTAAATAGCTATAAAAACATCAAAGGTTTTGGTAACTGTTAGCTCTATATTTTGTAATGCCTATTGTATTTTCATTTTGTTAGTTCTATTTAAAGAGCAGTATTATCATGCCTCATTTCCTATAAGATAGTTCTATTTGTCTGCTCTACAGGAGGTAGGAGATTTTAGGTCCAAAAGAAATTATCTCTCAGTAAATTACTCCTAACTCCATTATGGAATACTAAGCACTTTCCCCTTACTGTGTGAGCAGCTTGAAGAGATAACACTGCAATTTATTTATTTGTTTTGTCCCATGTGTATAGGTGACACACGAACTCATCTGAGCAGAGACAGTGATAACTGACAGGTACATTAGACCAGACACATATAGCAAAGTTTACTTTGATTATGTAGTAAGTGTCAAGATGTACAGTAGCTGATGTCAGTTTGAGCTCCCTTATAGCACATAATGGCTTGTCTTTTTCATGGTTGAATGGACACTAATTTTTGTCTAATAAGTAAGCTATCAGTTGAGTGTTTTAGAGAGTAGCTAGAGTTTTTTATCCTTCTGAAAGGGAAACCATTCGTGAAATTATTTTAAAATTTGTTTGGATTGCTTGTTGTATTCATTTCTCTCCTTCTGAAGTCCCCTGTTTACTTGAAGGTACTAAAGGTACAATATTTTCTAAGGACCTGCTGTGAATCTGTTGCATTGTGTATGAGACCTTTCCATATCGAAATAGTAGTAGAGAACAGAGTATTTTCTGTCTGTTTTGATGTATAGCTGCCAAACTGCAAAGTCTGTGTGTAAAGCCCTCTAAACTTTAAAGGGAAAGAAACAATGATATTCTGACATTACAATCCCCATTGTTGTTCCCTGCAGATAATGCAGAAATTATCTAAGACTGCAGTTTTGTAGATTTGTTTTATTATTATCATGTGGCCATGATTTCAGTCGAGTTGTATTTATGAAAATACCTTTTAAAAATGCATTTTGCAAGGCATAATATTAACTAATTAATAATGGACTTAAACCTAAAAAAAACCAGACCCCCCAAAATAACACTGGCAAGCTCTAGAGGTGAAGGGTAATATTCTGGGTTGTCTAACATGGCTTAGCTTCCTGGCACAAGGGCAGTTCCAGGGGAAAAAGATATTTACAGTGAAAAGTAATTTCTAGATTTTGGGGAATATGCCAATTAAAACCCCAACTTTCTGGCTGCTAAAAGTATGACAGTAATTATTAACATCTCTAAACCCTATGCTGTTCACAGTATACATCAGTGGGACCAGAAAGTCTCAGTTCAGCATGGTTAGATCTTCTCATTGAGCTGGTTTAGTTCTAATTCAGGCGATCTATGGCTCTCATTCCACAGGCTGCTGAGGCCTTTGTTGCCTTGTATGCATGGAGCTAGGTGTTTCCTTCTTCTTCTTGTTCATTTGTTTGTTTTTCAGTCTAGAAGTAGATCTTTCTTTTAGGTTATTCCTAATGTGCAGGAACGTTCTATAAGAAGCACTGTTTTGGGTGCCAGGAAGATTTAACAGTGAATGGAGACCACCTAGTCAAAAGCAGGGTGTGAATAACTAGTTTTTGAGTAGTAACAGTGGGGATTTTGAGGGTGCTTTTAGATTTGCTACAATAATCAAAGCTGTCTTCCATTGTCAGGTATGTTTTCCCTAGATATGCATGTCTAAGAAATACAGACTAGCGTTGTTGAATGGCCTTCGCTGCTTTTTATTTCTCCCATCAAAGTGCTTTTCCACAAGCAAAATTGCTGAACACTTCAGTGTTAAGGCTGTGGATAATTTCAAATATTTGACTGCAGCATAGCCGTGCATTTTTGTCTTAAGAACAGTTATTCTTGAAAGTATTTGAAATGGCACCTTCATAAGAATTCTGTAAGAGTCAATCGTAATGGCCATGCCTGTACTGGAAATAATAAATGAGGTTCTCTTCTGCCTTCTCTTAGACTCAGGATGAGAAATTGAAATGCAGATTGGGTTCTTTTTAAACTGAGAATTTTGTGAATTCTCTGGTAATGCTTGGTGCTGGGTTTTTTTTTGTCTTTAAGGCTGTGTCCTGGCAGTCCTTAGTACTTGCCATCCACTCTGCTTGGGGAAGGTTATTTGTTTTACAGCCAGGGCTGGGCTCAGAGCTCACCATAGTCCCAAAGCAGAAACCCTGCTGTTGAGCTGGGAAGCAAGTAAGAATCTCTCCCATTTGTTCCTGTGTCCTCCAAACGTAGCTCCCTCACTGCTTTGCTTTCTCTTTGCTCAGCTCTGTACAAAGAAGCTGAATGCGCACAGAGCCACTGCTAAACATCACCTGAAAACTTTATTGCTGCTGTCAGCAACTTCTCTACTAGTTCAGTTTGAGAGAGCACAAACAGAGGTAAGACTGAGATGTTCTGATAACTTACTGATGAGAGTGTCTCCAGGCTCTTCTCATACATTAACATTTCAGCCTGCTTCACTTCTCTTCCTGTATTCACTTTGGGATATATAGAAAATAAGGCTATAATAATGCTGTCCTTTCTTGTCTTCTTTCAGAAACATTAATCCCGTGATTTTTTATCAGTATAAAATAACCCTGGAGATAAGACAGTCTGTGGATCAGCTATGAAACTAGAAAACTGAAATTATTGTGTTTAATTGCGTGTGAAAGTCAACTTTTGTCAAAATCTCTAGCTGTGACTGGGTACTTACAAAATGCAATGTATTCTTTTCTTTAGCAGATCCCCTAAATACATTTTACTAGCAACTCTTTTGAACCAGATGAAACTGTAATTCAAGCTGTCTTGTCTGCTTCTGCTTTAGTTCACAATAATGTCACTATGCTGCTCACACCAAAGGCTGAAGTTTTTATCTGTAACATCAAGTATTTTGTCCTAGTTTTTCTGCAGGTCGTTTCTGATAAGGTAGCTTTTATAAAATAAAGAAACTCAACCAACAACCCAACCAAACCCAAACAACAATCCTCCACAGTTACATTTTTAAAGTAAAAGTTTTGTTACTCCACCAGTGTGACTTTGCAAGCTCATCCCAATCTTCCAGTGGTTTCTCACCAGCCAGCATAGAGCAATTCTCCAGCTGGAATATAGAAAACATTGCTGCAGCCAACAAATGAAGTTAATTGAGAATGTGATGTTCCTTCCAGGTTTTCCACACATTTTTTGGTAAACTCAGTATGCTAATTGATAAGGGCAATGTGAGCAGGGGCTGAGGAGAAGACAAGCAGCTGGCAGAGCTGCTGCTGTGAAGTGATGCCTGAGCTGCCTTGTACTGTGGCTCCTCCACCTGCAGCGAGGACAGTCCTGTTCTCAGGCCTGGATGGGGCAGGAGGGATACCCAAAATCGGTGCAGACTGTGACACCACCCACTAGCTCGATTTCTTAAGAGTCCATGTGTAGAACTGCTTGACTATAAGGTCTACAGAAGTGCCCTGTCCTTAACTGCATCTTATGCCATTTGGGTGGCAGAGCTGCTGAAATAAGTGAAGTACAGGTGCAGTGTGTATTATCACGGGCTTCTTCCTACATGTATGTTCCTCATACAGCTTCCTGGGATGCCATAAGTCAGACGTTTGCTGTTAGGTAATTGTATAGCTAGGGACACACTGTGCACAATGTCTCTCACCCTCCCTTCTTTTTCTTTTCTTTTGGCAGTGTAGGCTTTATCTGGTGATCCATGCTGTTTTATGACAATAATAGCAAAAAGGGGGAAAAAAAGTTATACTTTGAGGAAAAAATCTGAAGTTTAGGAATGTTTCTCCCTTATGTTCATTCTTTGATTTCAGGCATCTTTTACAGGATGAACAAGCAGAGCAAAATTACTACCTAACTGGAGGAGAGAAATTCCTATTTACCTGGTTTAGCTTAAAGTCAGCAGATCTCTGTTTCCAAATGGCAGTACATTGGATTTATTGCTCAGAATGAGGAAAAAAAGTAACATCTCACTCTACGGTTGCCAAATTTGCAGCGAGGACCCCATTGAAAGCTGGTGGTTTACATCTCATATAACTTGAAATAAAGGAGTCACTCACACATTCATAATCAATACAATTACTTCTACTTTACATGAATTAAGTAATTTGTATGGCATTACTGTTTGGGGCATTTGTATCCCTATTCAGAGCACTTCTTCAGTATTTCAGTCCCACTGATGGTAAAGGCAGGTGCATGCCAGTTACCCACAAAACCAAGGCAAAGCTCTATGGGGAAACTCTTTTATGTCCATCTAGATTTGAATTTGTAGTCCCTTTCCAATTACTGCGCTAATTGTTTAAGAGATTGCTAGACTAAAAAAGTTTTTAATCACTAATCTGTTTTTGAAAGGAACTTATGGGCTCAAAACCTGAACTACATACTTCTTAAATTAATTTTCTTCGTGAATACTTCTTTCTCAATACAGATTTGTGAGTCAGAACACCCTACTGTGCTTGTTTCTTTGTCTTTTCTTCAAACACCTGGCCTATTATTCTCCTTTTTTTTCCCCAACAAAATCGCTCTTTCTTTGTAGGCAGGGTTCTGATGATATAATGTCACTGGAAATACGGAAATTTATCCAACATCCTATGGTACCAGAACTGAACTTGGAGCAGAGAACAAATGGAACAAATTTGACAATTTAGCCAAATGTGAGTCCTCCAATAGAAATATTTATCAATGTTTCCTGAAGAGATACTAATACGCTGCAGGATCTTCCAGCAAAACACCTCAAAAATTTGTGATGTGGAGGGTAAAGTCAAGAGGTTTAATTTGAAGATAAGAGTTTTTTCCTAAGTGGGCTGGTGGTTGTAGAAGGTGGATGGGGTGGGATTGTATTCAGATTTCTCTGTGGCTTTGGAAGCCCTCCCATATATTTTTGCTTCCAGGAAAATCAGATAAATCCAATAAAACAACCCGGGCTTCAGGCCTGCTTCAGTTGAAACCTGTGCCAGGAAACGATCTTGATGTCACACAGTGAAGATTTAGGCTGCAACACTTCTTTATTCAGAAAAGAGACACAGGGACAAATCCTGCAGTCTCAGTCCAGGTCAGTGCAGGCTTTGCCTAAATTAGGACTAAAGAATTTAGTGCACAAGGCAAGATGAAATGTCAGGAAATAATTGCAATGTTCATTGTGAGATAGTCTCTGTAAAATGGCTGACTTGTTTAGGATATGGGAGGCTGCAGATCCCATTGCCCTGAGAAAAACTAGGAAAGCAAATGCCCCTGCTTGACTAATAGCAAAGGTGTTGACCCCATGTGCAGCTATGAAACTAGGCTGAAGGTTTTTCGGTTAATTGCTCTCCAACATTTTTTAAAATGTAATTTTAGTACTATATCCATAACAGCTGGCAATTAAGCCTTTTTATTTAAAATTTAAACAGACTGAATGAGTGAACCTTCTTCCCTTGGTGTGATATTCTGTTGTAAGATAGAAAACTTTACATGTTAATTATTACTAAGTTTTGGTCATGAACAGTCTCTGGTTCCTAAGCCGATTTCAAGTGTTGCCCTGCATATTTATTTTCATAATATCATTAGCTCTCACGGCTGGATTTCAATTCACATGAAAGAATGGAAATTTCTTGAAAGGACTTGTTAAAGCAGGAAAAATGAAATCATCTTAAAGAAAAACTCTTCTTCTTTTCAAAGTAAACCCAGATGAAACACCAGGAAGCTGTGTTCTCTACCTGTACCCATTGGGAACTGCTGATGATTGCAGACACTCTCTTCTGCCCAGATGGCACAGGAATGAGAGCTTCTCCTTAATCAGGAGCAAAACAGACAATGGACTTACCTTTGCTCTTCTGCCATGTGTCAAATCAGGCACAGTAGCTTGAAGCTGCAGAGCCATGCAGAAATATACACCAAAGGAGACAGTCCTGGCCTCTGAGACATCAGGAGAAGAAGAGGTCACAGCTGGCAGGGGAGTGGTACCCAGCAGGTGCTTGGCTGTGGTCTCAGCAGGAGAGAAGGGTGTCTTGGAAGAAGTGTGCCCTCTTGTAAGGAGAATTAGGACAGAGCAACATCCCAGCTGGCAAGGGTTTAGGAGCCAACCCTGCTGTCCAGCCCTGCAGTTCCCACGGTGGTGCTGAAGTGGCTGTGTGTGCTGGGTGGAGGTAGCAGCTCCCAGCTCTGGCAGGAGCTGTCATGCATGAGTGAAGTTATTTGCCTCCGTGTGTTTAATTGCTGTCCATGAAATTATTTCTAACCACAGCTATTGGAAAATCTTTGTTGATAGATAAATGTTATCTCTGATGTAACTGCTGAAATTTAGCTTGTGAATTTGATTTCCCCATACCTGAGTGAGATATCTGTGGCTCTCTGGTCAGTGATTAAGATTTTGGTGATTACACCGGACCTTCTATTTCATGCAATGTATTACACCAGCCTTCAGCTCTTATTTTTCACATGCTGCTTCTGGTGAACTTCATTTGGAATATAATTTGGCAAAAATACCCAGGTTTTATTATTATTGCAGAGTTATTTTCTTAATGGCTCATAGCAAATGCAGGACAGTTTCTGCTACTTTAAATGAAACAGTGAGTCTCCTTTCCTGCAGAACCTCTTTGCATTGCAAGAGAGAGACACTGGTGGCAAGGAAAGATACCACAGAAGCTTGTACAGAACAGGAGTTGTGTAATGACAGTTTTCAAGCCATTAACCTACTAAAAAGGTTAATTTGGAATAAACTCAGTACTTGAGTGGATCCCGTGTTGTGCTGCCAGTTGGCAGCCTGGCCATGAGAGTGGACTGGTGGAAGCAAATAGCTGTTGTGGAAGAAACACACTCAAGCTTTGTATGAGAGGTCCTGCTTACTTCACTTCCCCAGTCTCCTGCTGCTCGACACACAGTGCAGCCCTGCTGTAACTCGGGTAGTAGGGAGCTGGCTTTTCCTAACAGCTGAAATACCTTCTCCTACCTGTGCTACCAATGAGGTCTATGAATCCAGAAATACTTCCACTCTCGTGGAAAGTGATGAGTATTTGTCTGACCCAGCAAACTGCCTTCTTTGTCCTGGATCTAAGTACAAGCTGGGTGCAGTCTCCAGAAGCAGCAGCGATGGAGCTGGAGCTCTGCACCTCAAACTCTGGCTGAGAACACAACTGTGTAGTCTTAAGAGTAGGCCCAGAGCTGCCTTGAGAAAGAAGTTCTAAAATACACAAAATCTTTTCATTGTAAATGTGTTTGAGGACAGTTTTGAGGAACCAGGCAGCATCAGTGTAGGAGTTCCATGCTGTCCCATCAACCCACAGGAAAAGAGTTTGCTTGGACCTCTGCTACAGGTGTGGGAAAGGTGATCTCCATGTGCAGCCAACTGTTGGCCTTTCTTTTTTGCTGTGAAGCAAAAATTAGCACTTGTATAACTCTGCCATTTGCACAGTGTCCTGTTTGTTTAATGAGTCCTCACAACAGCCCTGTGAGGTAGGCAAGTGAGCTGCACAAGGTGGATACAATGACCTATCCTCACTAAAGCATCAGACCTGTGGAGAGTTGTTCTCAGTCCCATGTCCTGGATGGGGAGATTCAGCAAAGACTTTAAAACTGTCTTGGAGTCCAGGATTGTGATGGACTGTAGACTCCTGCTCAGTAAGGCCTAAATTTTCGCTCATTTCAACATTGGTCCAAGGAAGAATTTAACAGTTCACGTTGAGTTTTCACTTAAATTTTGAACCTACTCAAGGCATGAAATGTCTCAAAATGTACAAGTAATCTGTAAATTTACTGGTCTGGTAAGGTGTGCCAGAAATCTGGCTAAAAGTATTCAGCAATCTCATATTTACAGTTATAAGTGACTGATTGACATGTATATACATACACAGACAACTACACACAATTTACTGCACACTGCTAACCTACTTTCACAGGATACAGTTCATGTACAGAGGTTAAACTTTCTTAATTATGACATTGCCACCCTGAACATAAAGCAAATTTTTTTTTTTTTAAATTTGAAACAAGGTTCTCTTTATACAAACCTAGTTCTGAATTAAAAGCCCATACTGAAAATAGTCCCCATCTCATTCCTGCTAAGTCTGTCTAGAATGCAATATTTCACTGGCATTTGCACTTCAACATGAAGCATGGTCTCCAAGTTAATAACTGTGTACTGATTCTTACGTCTCAAGTACTGCATGTAAGAGTTCCTTCTGAGAAGTTAAGAATTGCTTAGAAAAGTGGTTATTCCTACAAAGAATCTGGAGCTTTTGGACTAGCTTCTGGTGAGTTTGGTGATTTCAAAGCTTCAGATACATGTTAGCCTGATTTACAAAGATGAGATAGTTCCTGCTTCTGTTTCTGCAGTGCTAGAGATGACAAGCCAATTTACTATCTGCTTTCTTGTTGTAATGAAGGAAAACAATGTTTAGCAGGTTTATTTCCTTTTAGTCTATTACTGAAGCTGCAGGAACTACAGCTCTGTGTGTGTGTGTTTTCTTTTTTTAAAAGTGTCTCTCTAGCGAGAACTACTTCTTGGAGAAGGCATTCACTTTCCCCTCAGTGGCTGTAGTCTGTGGGAGAGCTCTTAAAAAAGTTCTTTGTTAGTGTTCGTAAGACTGGAGATGAGGTTTAATTGAGGGATTTGTGCTGAATGTTCTTTCGCTTTGAGTCTTAGTGCTGCAATGCTTGACGTTTTCCTTTCAACTGCTGCTGGATCAGTGAAGGCAGTGAGAACAGGATCTGACGGGGGTCCAGGAGCTTTCATTAGTACTGAAGCTGTTGTCACGAGAGGATTTAAAGCATTGAGAAACCTGTATTTGAAAGAAGTCAATATTACCCAAATTAAGAAATATTTTGGAGAACAAATACTTACTGAGTTGCAGCTTCCCCCCCGCCAAAGTACTAGGAAAAAAAGTACCAAAATTTCCAATTTCTTCCAAGTGTACATTTTTTTAGCTTTATTTTGCAGTATAGTGTCTTGCCCTTTAAAAAAAAGAACAAGCAGAAAATCCCACCCTAAATAAAAAACTAAAACACTTTTAAATAAAATGAACAAGAGATTATCAGACATGGCATGCAGATATCTAAACCAGCAACCATTTGCTTAACCTTTCATGTTAAATCCTTTCCAAACAAACCTTGGATACTGTAGATCAGCCTATTCTGTGAAAGCAATAAACTACCTCATAAAAAGGCCAATTTATGTAGCTGTTTATGCAGACAATTTGTTCAGATCAATTGATTCCATGTGAAAAGCATTTGTTTTTCTGTTAATGTAGTACTAAGATACAGGCTCTAATTTCAGCAAGAGTGCTATCTTCTATTTTTTATATATTTATATATACTTACATATCATGTATAATGTATTTACATGTTTTATATATCATATATTTATACTTGAGAGAGAGCGAGAGGGAAGGATGGAGTTGCAGCCACACAGGTCACAGCAGTCTGTATGAAGACTAGAGTTCAGTGAGACCAAAACTGCAGTAAGTATGCACAACTTGTCTTCAAAAATCAGTTACATATTAAGTTTTTATTAGCATGACTTAAACCCAAATCTTGCTGTTCCTAATCAAGTGATCCTACACTGGAACTAACCCATTTTAGTAAGTTTATTGAGAACATGCAAATAGCAAACTAATATAAATGCAGCATTTTTAACAGTTTTGAGATTTAGAAAAAAGAAAATTATTCTATACCTTCCAAAATGTGGATTTAAAATAGGATTTCTGAAGAGGGAAGTCCAGGTAAGACTGCTGAGGCCAAATGGCCCTAAGGTTGAAGGACTAAAAGCTGGGGACATAGACGGCACAGCCAATGTTGGAAGAGGCATTGACCTCCACGTGTGATCTAGGAGGGGAGAGTGACTCAGTGGAACATCCAAAAATAGACCAAGCGGGTGCGTTAAGGAGATTCCCGGAACAGTCCCCAGAATTTCATTTTTTTCACGTTTCCTCCACTTTGCCCTTCTGTTTTGGAACCAGACCTTCAATAAAAAATTATAAAGGCATTAGCTGAACTTACTCTGCAGTTTGTCTTATCAGATACTATGGCACGTATTGATACGGATGGCAAAATATTTACTGTTAAACCACTTATTTAGTATAAAAGATCCATTCATAAATGCCTTAGTGGGTTTATTACAAAATAAATCACTTATAAATATTGTAAAATTGACTACTCTCTGACTGAAGAGTCACATATGTTTCAAAGCCATTGCAATATATATACCTCTCACCTGAAACGCAAGAGCAATTATTAAAAATGATCATTCTTCCTTTCAAAACCTATTTATTGAAAGTTAAATTTCAACAAAGCCATTCAAGAGGTGGTAATTATATTACAGTAAAAAAATGGTTTTCCAAGAGTTTTAAATAGCATCTAAAGTATCTAAAAATCAGGTTTTGGGGGACCCAGCTTGCTTTACCTCAGCCATGCCCTATGACCATTTCCAGCAGTGTGACTTACCTTCAGGTGCTTAAATGACACAGAGTGTGTTTGAGAGAAAAGCCCTCCAGACACGGAGTCCTGATCCCCAAACAAGGCTGCAGCACACCCCAACCTTGCTGTCCCGAGCCTGATGTTGTTTCTCTCTGTCAGTAGGAACTGACTCTTTCAAAGCACTTGCTCTGGGGCTCTCAGGATCCAGCTGAAGAAGTACTATGCTAGTCCTTCCATTGCATACAGTATCTTTACACCAGGAAGTTCCTGTTCTCCTGGAAGAGGGATTTATACCCCTTGGGTTACGTGTGTAACACAGAACTGTCTCGCTCACAGGCAGTCGGCAGAGGGAGGTGGCCTCAGCAGAAAATCAGAACATCAAAATTTTGAAGTTGGTACTTGAAATTCTTGAGTGTTATGACTCATTCTTTGGTCTTTCCTCCAGCAACCATCAGCTTTCAATAGTCAGATGTCTTACAAAGGAATATCTGAACTTGTGAAATGCCAGGCAGCTATACCTGCATGGCAGTGAGGACTAAATACTCCATCTGTATTAGTCCAAGACTGGTAAGGAAAACTAAATTACTGGGATCAGATAATTTTAAATCACTGTTAACCAGTAATCCTGAATTTGTAAGTGGAGCTCAGCTAAGATCTCACAGGAGAAGACCACCAACTCAAAGATGTTACTGTTTTCTATGAAAAAATATCCAATTGAAAAGGCAGTAACTGTCTCACAGTGCAGATATGCAAATACAGCCTTTCCTAAAAAGGATAAATGCTGCAAAGGTGTTCATGTCCTTACTAAATCTTAGCACTGTTCTTCATAAAGAAGCCTAACACAAAATTAAATATCTGCTTTTCTACTTTCTCTGTCCTAATGCAAATTCATTTGATCACTCAGACATGCACTTTGACTACAAAATAATTTTTCTAATGTTTTCTACTCTCTAATTAACTCCAAAATTTAGTCATCGCTCAGATTTTGTATTTGTCAAACTGGAAGAATATACCAGCATAGCTATCTAATAATTACTATTAGAAAAAAGCTGGCTTTTAGTTCCTTATTGGTACAATCTCTTCAGTTCAAGTGATAACAAGAGTAGATCAATGCCTCATCCCTTAGACTGACATGACAAACAGCTTTCAAAATTTACTGTGCACATTATAGTTATTAACATTCAGATTAGTCATCTCAAACATTTTGTTAAGCAGTTTTCCTTCGCTTCTAATAAAGGCTTAACTTGCCTTTATTCTGTTTTCAGACACATCTGAAGTGACAAACTGACCATAACAGAAACTGCTATACCAGTCAGGATTTTTATGACTGTAATATCAATGGCAAAATACAGTAGAAAAAAAGGATTACTTAATACTCAAAAATGAGTTTTAAACCATTAAGTTTTGAATTGTATGCTAAATATTACCCAGATTATATTTGCAATTACTAGCATCATGCATATCTGACAAGAGATTTAGGTCTTTTATAAAGGAAAAGGTGAGCATGTAAAATTTGATTGCTTTCTTGCTGTAATTTTCTTTAAAAATGTATCCTATTTAATTGATGTAATACCTAATGATGCCAAAAACATAGATGTGCATAACTGTATTGTGTTTCTGCTGTAAGTGAATAAGAGGATCATAATGAGAAAATATTGCAAGGATGTCTAGATCAGTTATATCTATAAGCTAATGTTTTAAAACTGATGCAGTTTATGGCAATGAAATACCCATGGAACCTTTTACCCCTCAGGTTAAACAAGATAAAAGATTCCTTTAACTTTTTCTTATTTTCTTCCCATCCTAACAATATGAATAATGAGAAACAGAATGGCAACAACAGATGCAAATGCTACTGAAGAGCATTCCAACGTGGCTCCAGGTTATGAAAATGTTTTGCAAACTCTCTGACTACCTCTTTCCCAAGGTAAGGAATGCTGCCATCTCCGTTATTCTGTAAAAGTAAATAAGGGGGGTTCGGTGAGAGGGATCTCTTTGAAGTGATGATGGAATGAGCATATGTTCATGCAATTTTCCTTCTTTGTTCGTTTTCATGTAAGACTCAAAAGGCAAGAGGAGGAACAATGCAGTGGCTGGTACCCATTTCAGCTGGTTGATGGAGGGTTCTCCCCAGAGAAGCAAACCTCCATTTGTAAAACACACTGAGGTGAAGAAATGGTCTGACTGCGCAGAGTAAGATTAATTTCTTGAGTTTATGCTTAACTAAATAAAGAGATGCCACTTTCTATGTCAGCTGATTTAGCCAGGTACCATGGGAGAGGATTGGAAGTCTTCATTTCACACAGGATGCCTTATAGAGCAACTATGAGCATGGGCATATGTGGCAAGTCTTTGGTAATTATGGTAGTTTCCTAAGTACAGTACATCCCTGTTCCTCTGCATCCCCTTCCCTCCAGGCTGTGCCCTGTTTCCCACAGGATAGGAACTGGGGCTTGGCTCTTTGCATTGCAAGCTCACACTAAACAACTGTGCTGACTCTGTACTCCATGTCCAGGAGACTTGTGTTAAGTTCTGTCATATTAAGGAGGCAAAGAAATACCAGGAACAGCTCTTTGCTGTTCCTTCCATCCACTGGGGATACATCAACTCTGTTATTTTGCTTGTTAATTCCTTTTCGACTCCATCAAACACAAACATTTCCTTTTTTTTTTTTTCAGTTGAGTCATTAGGAGATGAATTCCTCTTTTCCATGTACCATTGCACCATTCCTTCACAGGGTCTACAGAGTATGTACCCCACAAATGGAATGTGACAGTAACAGTTAAATTAACAGCTTTTCACCCATGTCTTTTTCGTTGTTAGGTGCCATGTATAATTGTCAGAGACTGGGGCATGGCAGTGACTAGAGGTTTTAGTCATTGTTGGTGTTAGGAAGAGGGGAGGGTACATAATTTCATCAAAGTCCACCTAAGAGAGATGAAAAGTTCATCTAGGTATTCTTTGAGTCAATTATAAAGTACCATTCATACTTCTAATGTCTTTTCTGGAGACGGTGCATATTAAAATAAAAAGCTAAAACAGTTACAGTTTTACAGTCTGTAACTGTGGTGTGAACCATCGCAGATCCAGTGACTGGAGTAATGACAAAGTATACAAACAGGGATCTGCAATTAACAGCATCAAAGCTATGCAGGAGTAAGCAGGACTGTCACACTGAGCAGCTGCACCAGTTCTCAGTCTTTCACAAGTAGGCACATACCCAGAGTTGTGCTGGAACTGTCAATATCTGATATACAGCACAAGCCAAATTTAGTACAATTGTCATTTGCAGCGTATAAATACTTGAAAAGCCTCCACGCCTTTTGAAACAACCATTTTAGATTTTTTTTAAAGACTATAATTTCTGTATAAAATGGGGATTTCTAGGTTATCAAGAGATGAATCTAAAGAAAGTGGTTTTTAAGAGATATTGTTAAGCAGGAGTGCATAGAGTCAGGAAAAGTTACTAAGGGTAATTTGTAGTTTAAGCAAACTGCAGACTACAAGTGATTAGTGTCTGTCTAGATATGATGAAGTTCTACAGACATTGCTACAAGCACAGCCTACTGGGCATAAAATTCTCCTGGACAGGACCTGATTGTCATATATGAATGTCAAATTAATCTTTCATTTGTTTTAACCCATCGTTTAGAAGGATGACAGTTTTATTGAGCTAAATTAGACCAAGAGAAGGATGTAAACTCTGCCGCCTCGGTAAATAACTTTGGATGCCCCACAGAACCCCTCATTTTCTGTAAACAACCTGATTTATTCTTTTTAAATCCTGTTTTATAACTCAGGAGACAGTACCTGCCTTTCGACCCATGAAGGCGGCAGCACAAGCGGGAGTGAAGCGCTAGCAGGCAATGTTCCCGAGCCGCCGCTTCCCCGCCGCGGAGGTAACGCGCCCCTTCCTCTGTCCCTTCAGCACCACCCGCCGCGGACAGGACGCGCGCCCGGCCCCGCCGCGGCTCCCTTCTCGCCCNTTCCCCTCACCGGGCCACCTCTCACCGTGCCACCCTCCCCGCCGCCCCTCACCGTGCCGGCCCGCGGCGGGGCCCCGGCCCAGGATGCTGTCGATGAAGTAGGAGGTGAGGAGGTGCAGGGCCGGCGGGGCGGCGGGGGCCGCGCTCTGCATGGCTGCGGGCAGGGCCCCCGCGCCGCGCCGCGTTTTATGGGCGCGGGCAGCGCCCGGCTCCGCGCCCCGGTATTAGCATTTNTCGGGGTAGTGGGACTTGCGGAAGGCGCGCTCCAGCTCCTCCAGCTGGAAGGTGCTGAACGTGGTGCGGTACCGCCGCTGCTTCCTCTTCATCGGACCCGGTGCCTCGGAGCCGGGCGGGCGCTCCCCCCGCTCCTCCGTCGGCGGCTCCTCCGCGGGGCTGCGCGCCCGACCGGGCCTCGGCGGCGCCGCGCGTTCCGCGCCTGCGGGAGACAACCGCGGAGTTACTGGGG